>JAHZNB010006950.1:0-15919 GCA_027744295.1 Callyntrura guangdongensis | reverse complement strand
CGATGATTAATTTGAAAAACATCGATTAGGGATCATCGCATGTCTGTTCCAGGTAAGTATGATGTATTTAAATTTGGTATTCGCATAAGCATCCCATTGTCTGCATTTGTACATATTATACGCATCATGCCTACTTCAGTTGTTGTTAGTCCTCTGTCATGTAGGCTCATTTTACATAAAACGTATTAACAATGCAAAGTAGTAAACTAGCCCGTCCGCAGACTGTCCATACTCTATGAAACTGAACTAACCAAAGTGGTATGAACTAGGAGTTTAGTATAATTTAGCCTTAATTCGTTTCAATGTATTTACAACATGCTACTTAATTGCTACTTAGGATCATAAAATATTCACATTGATCCCCAACGACAGCAGCAGTTTTAGTAAAAGATGTCAAAAAGATAACACAACAAACAAGGCAGCAGGCACCAATCATCTCGTCATTTTAATTTTTCCCTTTGGTAATGATAACATTTGTTTCCTAGATGAAGGCTAAGGCCATAAATCAAATCTTCGAAAATCAGTGTCACAAGCATGAACGAATATGTGCATAATAAAATGTACTCATAGACACATTAACTTGCTGTAACATGCTTTCATAGTTGATAGTAATCAGTCAGTATATTATTATTCGTAATTCGTATCATGGGAGTTGACTTGAGAAAAAGTGGATGTACTCGGTATCCGGTCACCGCCAAGCACCACACCGGTATTGGCACTCGGTCGGTTTCGCTTTCATCTTGCCGGCATTTTCCTTTCTATACATCCATATAATTTTCTGGTAGTCATGTTTGTAGTATATTGTATTTGACAGACATTTCTCCCCTCACATATTGGAAATGTGCATACTTACACGGGTAGCACGAACTTACATAAAAGCAATCTGTTGGTGTTATGGTTATGTTGAACGTATTGGCATTCTTTGGATTTGGCTGGAGGCTTTCGTTCACTCACACGGTGCTACTTTTACTTTATACGTAATGACAGGTGTAGATGCCTTTTTAAACTGTCCATCTGCCCGTGTAGTCAACCAAAATCATATTACCCTATGCAATAAATACAGATCCAATGGTGGTATATAGTTTTTTCCTGTTTGTATTGGCTTGCCGTTTGCCACTGCAGAGCGTAATTTCATTTATTGCTTTTCATTCTTATTTTACAACGGAAAAGAAACGAAGTAACAGTACCAGTAGTAGTGAGCATTGTTTTCCTCTTATTCACACTAATTTATTATCAAAACAATTACGTCTTTTACTGCAGACTGCAGCTATTGCATTGGCTGGTTGAGGTAAAGGTAGCATTGTATTCAGACGCATTTAAAAAAACGATGTGTGCGGGTAGTACCGACTGATCGAGTACAAACAAAGCTTTCAGCTAGCTCAACATTGAACTGAAAAATCCTTCTGAACTTTTATAAGCAAACTTTAGCACAAATGCCGTAATAACAATATTTGTACGTATGCAATACAAGGCAAGATGTAGTGACAACTACCAGCATAGAAAAACTTCTCCTTGATGGTGGTAAAGCCGGAACTGTTACACAACACATTATAAAACTATATCATCTCATATATTCCGTATTTTATTTTATATTCGTCATCATCCCTTTCTCCGTTCTTTTTCTAAAGTGCAGAGGGTTGAACACGCGTATAAACGCAAACATTTGAAGTACACCAATATATACAAATACAAGTCGTTGCATTATTGTGGCCCGTATTGAATACTGAAGCTTATGTGGTATTAGTGGTATATATTATCAGGAAAGTAGGGGATACCGAATCTTTAAACCTGCAGTGGCATGCAGGCAACATGTAGTCGCTCAAAAACTTCATCTCTACTCTCAGTATTGTCCCTATGTAGTTCGTTGATGTGATTTTCATTTTTAGGTATAAGAATAATAATAATAATAATAATAATAATAATATGTAGGTATGGATATTTCCATATTTTTATACACCTTCTATATACTTTAAGTAGTGAGAAACACGAGGCAGTTGTAGGCCGTCGGTCATAAACTACAAAATGTTCAATTGTATTGTATTGTATAGTATTGATGATTTTCGTCAAGACAACATATTTAGTCCATATATAACATAGTCCAGCATTATCCAGAGAAGAAGAACATGCTGCTGTTCTTGTAGAACAGTTAACAGTTGAGGGTATTTAAAGTATTATTTCAATGCGTGCATATTTTATATTTTTATTATGTTTGTTTAGAACTCGGGGATGAATTTCAACGACTTGATCCATAATGTTTGGATTTAATTTTAACATTTTTGTTTCATGATGTTGTTTGTTTGATTCATATGAGTACATGTTTGATTTCGTTATGTACTTTTTACTATTTCATGCTCACGCGTTAGTGACCATTCGTAAAACTTACGGACCTACAAGTTGTCGGAGTCCAACACTCCAACAGACTGCCACAAAACACATTATTAAAATAAACCACCAGAAAACACCAGACAGCAAACAATTATAACAATAAGTCTTTGCTACCCGCTAGCCAGACTAGGGCAACAGAAATTTTTAATGCTGTATCTTCCCTAAACCTGTGAACTGACGTTGACTAACACAAACTTTTTTATTTCTTGAAATACTGGGGAGGAATGAGACGTAAACACAGTTTTTGTATTGTTGACTGTTAGTTCTTTACCATAAAATAACATTTTTTGCTTTTCATTCCTACCAAAAATCCGTTCTATTTGGAGGATGAACGTACCAAGTAAAAGAGCCACTACTTATGGTAAATAATCTGCAATGAAATATAGTTCGCCCTAGTCACACCACCAATTATCATCACAACAGCTTGGCTAATATTTCCATGTTACTTCTAATCTCATGAATTAATGCGGCGATGTGCGAGATTGGTGGTATTGCTAAAGCACATGCATAATGTGAGGACGCAAACGGAAGAAAGAACTTTATGCATTTTATTTATTTCTTCTACATTGCCTCTTTCAATTTCTACCCACGACGACGACCCACACACACCATACTCAACCGCATAGGCACTAGGCAGAAGGCAGTCGTCGTCGTGCACACGATAAGAATGTACCATAAAGCATAAATATATAGGTTGGTTGGTGTGTAGGTGCAAAGGTGCATTTATATTTCGGTAAACCAAGTTTTTGTTTGTACTTATTATGTATTATCATATTATATCGCATCACCATCAGGCTTTTCCTCTTGCTCACTATGACGACGACGATTACGATTAGTTGTTGGATATGCTTGGCTGACACATACACGAGCTAAAATCTGCTGAAAAGCACTACATGTGGCAGTTGAGAGAGCCGTTGTATATCTGTGTAAGAAACAGTGTGCATATGCCTCTGCACTGGCACTATACTGCTAGTACTATTGCTGACACTTCTTTTGGCAGCAGTCCTGCTTCTCCTTACCAACTACAAGTTCTGCAGCTTGTTTCTTTGGGTCCGAAACGGAGAAAACTAGTTCGTTGTAAAAGGAAAAATGTAGCGGTAATGTATTTCAGAACTTCGAGCTTATTTCTAGTACTCTATTCAGTTCCTCAGTATTTATAACGGAATTCAACAAACCGAACGCAAGTTAAACCGTAAGCGCACTAAAGCGATCGCGATCTCTTTGCTTGTACCTTAGTGTTTTGCCATGGGGATTATTTATTTTTATATTATGATATAGTCATAAACCTGATCACTGCTTTCCAGTTTTTGTATTGGGGCGTCCCTACGTGTCACTAGGGTCATCTTATTAACACGGTGGAACTTGTTATACCTATGTCATCCATCATAATTACCAAATTTGAGCCCTTGTTTAATAGTGACACTAACATTGAGGCGAAGGACAGAATTGCGAGGCATGAAGCAAAAAACTGGGATGCAAAAGTTTAGATACCTCAGATAGCACAGGAATCAATAACTGTCCAAATTTTAAACCCCTTGCTGCATTGTTCAAGAGGTAAATGCTGGACGGCCAGACGGTGACAGGGCCCACAGACCAACATTGATTTAGGTTATAAGTTCTTACGAGGAAGCTGTTCTTACGAGCGTGAGCGCTACGAAAGTACGAAGTAATATTTATAATATGTGAATGCATGTATGTAAAATGTATCATCATTATCATCACTATAAGAATGTGTACATGCATCTGTCTTGCATGGTGAATTTAAGAAAAAAATTGTACATCTCTCTGTCTGTCTCCGCTTCCTGTTGATGTTTTCTTAGGCTTTTTAGCAAGCCAAATCAAAAGCTTAACAGAACATAGCTAGAAGAGTACCTAATACATGTTAACTTGCTGTTACAATGTTAGCTGTTTAAGGTAAGGAAAGGATTACTTGTTTTGCATCTATCTTTGTCTTTTCCATCGTATTCACCGACGACCGATACTCACACACACACAAGTAAACGAACACGGTGGTGGTGTTGTTGTTGTGGTGATGATATTGCATTGCCTGAAAAGCAGGGGGTAATAAAAAAGAATAAGAAGGAAAGAAGGAGGAGGGAGAGGAAACATTATTGGGAACCCGCTTGCTTACAGCTTGTATGTAAGTTTGATAACCCTTAACAACAATAGGAACGAAGACCAATATTTACAAGCAAGTATTGCGCCAGTACAGGGATGGTGGTGTATTGTGTTAAAGTTCTTTTCGGAAATCCTACGTCTCCGTTATATCATATCACAAGTTAGTTACGATTACACTTTCCCCGTCTCGGTTCCCGGGCGTAACACTAACTTGTCTCTCATCAACTTTGTATGTGTATGTGTGTATACGTATATTATATGTGTGCAAGGAGAATATTTGATAGTATAAGTTGACAACAAGTCAAAAAACCAGAGGATGTAAGACGAAAGACAGGCTGTTGTGTAGAAGAGTAAGTAGTAAGTAGTATGAGGAGTAGTAAAAAGTAAGTGGAATGAGAGAAAACAACTGTCACAAAGTGTCAACATTTTCAACTGTCATTGGAAAAGACATACAAAAGACATTTTGGGTTTTGGTGAAATAATTCATCAGTTAGAAGGAAAGAGACGATGGATTGGTAGCACGTTGTCAATTAACTCTACGACTTTTGTGGCACATGAAAACGAATCACTTGGAACAAACTAGATAACGATGTGTAATCGGAGGAACGGGGGGGACAATTTTATGACTAGTATGATACTTAGAAGTTGGTCTTGACGTGTAGCCAATAAAATGTTTAAGTGTTTAAAGGAACAGGTGAATTAATTTGGTTTTTTTACTCAAAATGTACATTCCTACCACATCATGTGTATTTGGAAAAGATTTTGATGGATCAATTGAACATAGCAAACTAAGACAGAATCATCATTAAGTTAATAGCTCAGAGCAATGTATATGCACTGTTAATTCCATACAAGTTGTTGGTAACGATACTATGGCTCAACTATGCATTTGCTAAAGTGAAAATATTTCTGTTGTATTAGAATAGTAAAGGATAGTTGTAGAAGAAGTGATGTCTGAAAGTCAAACGGCAAACCGGCAATTCTTAACAGTTATATCATGATTGTGTGTAAGCCTTTGTTTTGGAATTTTTTATTTGGTTGTTAATTCCAGATTCTTTGGAAATTACGGCGTGGAGAAAGGCAGATCATCAATAGTACTATGACTATTCGTCTGCTACTCAACATTAGTCAATAAGAACAACGGATTCTATGTAATAAAATTTTTTGTGATAAGTTTTAGAATTGTAATTTACTGGCACTTAGTTATGTATTACTTAGATACCATTATTTACGTAGTAGATTAAGCACAGTTTAGTGGTTCGGTTTAGCTGTACTGTTGTCTGAAGGACAACTCATAGGTAAAGGAAGTAGAACATTATAAAAAAGAAAAATGTTCAACTTACAATAGTTAGTTGTATGCATAGAAATAATTGGTTCGAACCGTTGTTTTATCAATTCGTGTAATTAGAACTCAGAAACCAGCAGTGTATTTGTATTACCAATTTTGTGGTTTACCACAAGTTTGGAGCAACTGTCTTTCCTCTTAAATATATGTGGATCTTTTATGAAATGCTACTATGCTCATATTTCGGGAGCTTTTTAAAATATATTTTATAGCTATGTTCCAGTGAATTTTCTTGTTAGGATAGATTTGCAATTTGGAACTCGTACAATACACCTACTATTACAAATTTAAGCGCAAATGTTGTAACTGCATAAATTGTTGCAAAGGCTACCCGTGCTGGTGTTTAAAAGGTTACTAAATGACGTGGAAGGCTACATTCCAGTTTGTATACCTATGTTGAACTCATTATACATTGTATTGTCGTTTCAACTACAATACGCACTTTATTACTTAGATTAAGTGTAAATCATATCGTAAATATATTTTAATGAAACTACACAAATGAAACAGTTAAACTTGTTTGTTATTCTATCTTTTTATACCAATCTTGAAACCGTTTGTATACGAAACTTTCAAGAAGTGAAGATTTAGTAGTAAGTATACCTGTAAGCAATAATGAAAGGAGTTCAAAAAGTGCTCAGACATTCCTCTTTACAAGATAAAGATGTCAAACATGACACGAAGCAGTTCATTTGTGGCGCATCATCCTTTCATTGTCATAGTGTAGGGATGGGTCGTCATGTTTCTTGGACGGTAGTGCTGGTTGTGATTGCAACGATATTAGTTGCTGAGAAAATACCACCAACATGTAAGTACTATGGTAAAAGTTTATTTAAGTTGTTGAATTTTTAAGGTATCACTTTCTAATGTTGTGATTTTTAGTTGGTAATGCAACGAATAATCTTGAAATCACTGTCAACGGAACCGAATCAGACGGAGAGTCATTGACGGTGACCTGTCGGTCAAACATTTCTGTAAACGAACTGTATTGGACGGTTTTGAAGGTTCCAGTTAAGGAACCTGTTAACGTTAACGAATCATTGACAAGATACGAATCACCAAACGAAACAACACTCGTATTCAAATCATTGTCTTTGCCAAACATTGGCAAATATATATGCAATGCTAAATCAGACGATCAGCCTACTCAGACAAAATCGTACAATCTCACCTTTCGCGGTAAAATTCAGCTTTCAAATCCATTAGAAACTTTTTACTGTTTAGTCCGTGTGCTTTCATGATTTTTATTTGTATTTTAGTGGAAGCAACATTACAAAGCAAAAGAAAAATAGAAGCAGATGAAACACAAAACATAAACTTAACATGCATAGTGAACGGTTATCCTGTTCCCAACAGTATAAAATGGTCATTTAACAGTCCATTCAATACACCTCTTACCAGTAATTCCAGTATTGGTATTACTACGGAAGCTCAAAGCGACACTGAATTAACGTCCAAACTTGTATTAAGGAATGCAAGTATTGAACAGGATGGAGTATATTATTGCAGTTCTGGTTCAGCTCTGAACAAAACTGTGCTTAACGTACGAGGAAAGCCACGATTGGAAATCGACGTGATAAGTCCTGTCAGCACATCCGAAATATTCATGAATTGGACATTACACAATGGAAACACAAACATCACGACGCTGACTTTATCGGTACTGTAATTGTTTTTTTGGTTATACGAACAATCTTATTGAGAGGTAATGACTAAAATACGTCTTTCATTTTGTAATTTCCTTTTTTAGTTTTTGGCAAATGGCAACAATTTAACGGACATAGAGTTAAGCACAATTTCAACAAGTCACTTGATGTCCAAATTGGCTCCATCCACTGTCTATAGTAACTTCACTCTTGTAGCGAAAAATGAAATTGGACATACAGAAGATTTTAGGGACGTCCAATTAAAAACATTTGATCAAAGTAAATTAACAAAGTCTTCTCAAAATATAAGTATCGCATTGATTGTCTCTTTAGTCTGGTATTAATTCTAATACCGTAACTACGATACTCCTGAAAATGGTTTTATCAGTCAAGGTTCAAGGTAAAATGCTTATGTTTAAAAATGTTTTTGTAGATCTCACCTTCATACCAAAAGTCCTGTTTAAAGGATCAACTTCTGGAACTGTCACTTTAGGATGGACTATTGCTCCAAATTTAACGGACTATTACCATTATTACAATGTTTCCTTTTGGGGCAGAAATGGTCAGGTATCTTATTTAAGAGCAGGAGAGAAGCCGGAAGTATTAGTAGAGAGGCTTAGATCGGGCATGAGCTACAGTTTTAAGGTATTTCTTTATTTATGAATACGTATTAATCCTAGTAATAAATTGCATTTTGTATTTTTGTATGTATACCTAATCATTTGCAAGATTTGAATATGGTACAAAATATCTAATAACACTATTTTGCTAATAAGGTTGCTGCATGTTCGGAGTATACTCGTAGATGTGATGACTTCTCGGAAGTAGTAAATGGAACGACGATGGATGGCATTTCAAGTGCTCCAAGAAATATTAGTGTTACGTGTAATTTCGACAAGCGTATTCACGAAGCAACCGTTCATGTTTCATGGGATGACCCCGAAGATCCACAAGGAATGGTTCTCGAATATGCCGTAGTTCTTCAAGGAAATGCGACGTATGATGATGAACAAGGTGGAAAGATCCAGGATCACGTAGGACCCATAACTAAAACGGTTATGACGACACAACCAAAAAGAATGGAGTTTAAAAAACAACCTCCGAATACTGATCTATTTGTCAGGTTAGTGTTTTGTACGTAACTGGTTATAACCTAATTGAAGTTTGTTATCCCCAGTTTCAATCGTTTGAACATGCACATACTTAATTATTACAGCATTTGCGCAAAAACACGTGTGAGACTATGTGGGGCGCTCGCTGAAGCCAAATGTAAGACGCCATCAACAATTCCTGATTCAGACGCACTTAATCGAGCCAGCTGGAAAGCTGTAAAAAACAAAAAATTGGACATCTTTTTTATGATGACACTTCCAAGCATTTCCCAACGGAATGGCTCTATATGTTGTATTCGAGTTATTGTTGTGAAGTTAAACAAGGATCAGAGTGTAAGTAATTTGAAGCCGCCAAGTGAATTGACAATTCAAGACTACGACACTGTTCATAACAGTTCAAATGGAGGAGCGTATGTTGCTGAAATTATTGACCCGAAAAGGTATTTATTGTATGATTTGGGATTGGATTTTATTTTCAAATGAAACAACATGAATGTCTTAAATTTTCTTTCTTTAGTCAAAGCATTATGATTGGCGATGGTTCTGCGGATGAGAAGAAACCATATCAAAGTTGTTGGTCGCATTTGGATGGCAATTTTGGTTCTTCAGATGTATCCTACCGACCTCCTGCTAGTTATCCTAGTGGCAACAATAACGAACCTAAGCAGCATAGAAAGAGACATGCCGGTTCAAATAGCGATACATTTTTCAAACAGTTCATCAGCCCACGTGATGGCCCTTTGGATTCAGAGAGCTACTACACGGCTTTCTTAGAAGCCATAGGTATTAAAATATTCGCTTACAACTATGCATATTGTATTTGTTTATGCTCGATGTTGTAGCTGTGAGTATGATGTGATATATGTAGCTGTAAGTGCAATTTACCTATTATTGTCCGTTACCTTACCCATTTAGTTGTCAATCAAAATCACCATATGAGTGCCCAGAGTAAATACTTTCTTCCATTAAGGCCGGTTCGAGTGGCTGAGCAAAAGGCTCTGCCTAGTGCAGCCATTGTTGTGAGCCTTATTGCAGCTTTAATGGTAGTTCTTGTGGCCATGATGTGTGTTATGAGATGGAGACGTAAGGAACCTGGTGATCAAGAGTATGGACTTTCCCATTCCATTCAGCAATGGTGTCGACGACTTCGGGGACAGCAACCAATCCCTAGTGACGAACCACCGATTTTACCTGCAATACAGAAAGAGCAGTTGGTTTCCGCGTTTGTAGATCGACACAAAGATTCTGACCTTGGATTCCAGCAAGAATTCGAGGCAAATACTGAAATGTAGAAAAACAGCGTAGAAATACTACTATATTAGATACGGTTTTGATTTAAATGTCTAAATCCTCTCTGTAGAAATCGGAGGGTTCGACTAATTATGCGGATTTTGTGGTGACCCATTATTCCGAGCAGCGCTATTCTGACTTTCTAGTAAGAAATCTAAAGATAAGCAAAAATCGCCCTGGAAGTAGCAATGATGATTCTCCGAAGGATGAACGGGAAGTATTGCAGTATCATTACCTTGTATGGAAGGATTTCATGGCTCCGGAGTATCCAGTAGGAATACTACGATTCATCAAAAGGTTCAACGAAATTTATTCACCTGACAAAGGACCGATTCTGGTGCATTGTAGCGCAGGCGTAGGAAGAACTGGCACTCTTGTTGCGTTGGATTCTTTGTTGCAAGAGCTACGAGAAGAACAGCGGGTCTCAATATTTAATACAATATGTGACCTTCGTCATCAAAGAAATTACCTTGTTCAGTCACTGGTAATAAATTTAAAAATAGAAGTAAACAAGTGGTCACATTTTATTGGAAATGAAATGTTTTTATCATTGGAACCGTTTATTATTTGTTCATATTAGAAACAATATATATTTATCTATCGGGCTCTGATGGAATATGCCCAGTTTGGCGATACCGAACTCACTGTCTCAGATCTGAAAACAAATATTGATAAATTGAAACTCGTCCCTGATGGAAAGACACAGTCACGAATGCAAGAAGAATTCGAGGTACAATTATCAAAATTACCAAAGAATTGCGGAATTCAAATTGATATCTCATAAATAAATCTATTAAATTACTTATTCTAGCGTCTAAGTCAAGTGATAGAAGACAGAAAACCCTTTGCAATTGGATCTTCTGAGGATAACAAGCACCGTAATCGTCATGAAAATGTGATTCCTTACGACCGCAATCGTGTTATTTTGTCTCCTATGCCAAGTTTAACAAAGGAGATTTGTACATACATCAATGCGTCATTTATTGAGGTAAATTCTCTAACTAATAATAGTTATTAAGTATTTATTAATCCTAACCTTCAACATCAAAGAGTTAAGCACCACTATACAATCATTTTTCTTACAGGGCTACGACAACTCAGAGCAATTCATAATTGCCCAGGATCCTCTAGATAGTACTGTGGGAGACTTTTGGAGAATGATGGTAGAACAGAACGTGCGGAGTGTAGTGATGCTATCAGAAACCGGAGAGGAACAATGTCCTCGCTATTGGCCAGAGAAAGATCAGGAGACAAGCCATGACTACATAAAAGTCAAATACATGCAAAGTCAAAGTTTTCCTTTCTACCTCAGAAGAGAGTTCACTGTCACAGAGACCAAGTCAGATAATGTCTGTCTTGTGACACAGTTCCAATACAATGGGTGGCCCATGGGAGAGGGCGAGGTTCCTCAAGCGGATCGAGGAATTGTGGAGTTAATAGACACTGTACTGAAGTTCAAAGATAGTCTGGGTAAAGAAAAAAGCTGTGGGCCAACTGTGGTACATTGTAGGTATGACTTCATATACATTATATCTCACAATCAGTAACCAAATGAACAAAACTGAGTATATTATTCATGTAATATCAAGCTGCCATACCTGAGCCAAGTTTGGTGGCTACATAATAACAATTTTACTTACCAAATTTTACTTTATATGTACATTTGTTTTTAGCAATGGCGCTGATCGTAGCTCAATATTTGTGGCGATTGCGATATTAGCACAGCAGATGATGAATGAATCTCGAGTTGATGTATTCAGTGTCTCCCGTAAACTTCGATCCCAAAGACAAGGACTATTTAGAAATTTTGTACGTATTCCATATTCTTACGTGCATATTACCATTACTACAAATTAAAAGTATTTATTACTAATCCATTTTTGTTTACAGGCGCAGTACGAATTCGTGTACAGGGCTCTTGTCACACACGCCGAGTTACATGTTGCAAACGGTAGCGCTGGACATTGACTGTGAAGAAAAGTGAAGAAAATTATATTATTAATAATATTAGTAAAATATATAACGTGTTATATCAATCGATGTCTCTCTATTTCCCATTTTGCTACACAAAAAGTCATCCCTTCCCCCACTAGTTTTACACATGTTATATATATATATATATAGGTATATATAACTAATATATACATATTATGTTATTTGTCTCCATTTGTAAGTGAAATTGTACCCGCATGTAGTTTTTACACTGCTGTTGGTTTGAACATTTAAATGGCCAACACCAACAAGATACGTCTAAGAATAAACCATTGTTGTATGGTTCAGAGTTTGACGTATAAACAAGTAGTTGTAATGTCCAGGGCTTTCTTACAAAACCAAAACTACAACAAAATACAATATGATTTTGTGAAAGCAGACGCAAAAATGGAGTTTCTACCTACCTACGTGACTTTATAAATATAATTAACTTAACAATTAAGAAAATGCTCATCATTCCTTATGCTTCAAAACTTCTATTTGTACTTTTGCTAGTGATAAGTGTATTGTTAACTCTAAAAAGATAGCCACTGGTCAGTACTGAAAACGGAAAACTCTCCAAATTTTTATATACTTTGTGAATAATGACAAAATTTCTCGAATCATCAGTCAGTAATCCATACAAACATGATATAAAAGTTTAGGTGCGTGTCCAATATGTGATGTAATCAAAGCAACGCAATGGATTAGTGCCATGAAACATTATCAATAGCAAGAACATATTCGCCAAAGATTCTAGAGTTCTTTTAGTCGTTTGACCTTTCAAGCATTAAATTACAATTTTGTTGCTTAACAAACAATTTTCAATTTACTAACTATCATTTGCATCATTCAAAGGAACCTGAACTTGTTATATAGAGCAACGCGCACCTATCATTCCTATTATTGGACTGTTCACGAAACGGAACGTGATGAGGGTAGGGTGTATGCACTTAATTACATCATAAACGGCAAAAATTCAGGTTCATTCTAAAGATGCCGATGAGATACTGTTCACTTACGTGCTAATGCATGTAGATATTGATAATTGTCGTTTTTTGAAATTTCAAATATGAAGTTCAGTGTATTAGTATAGGTGCATTTTGCACGCGGAAAATTTATTCATCGGTTCGATATTAAGTCAAATGTTTGTACGCGCGAATCAACAGAAATTAAACAATTGGAAACTGTTCTGATGATGTATGATTCGCGTTGTCTCATTACATTCTCCTGTTACGAGATATGTACCTATTAATTTATTCTAATAATTTGTGGAGTATGAAACTTGTATACAAACAACACAGCGCTTTTCTAAGATTTTTATTTTATTTTACGCCAGTTTGCAAACTCTAATTATAATATATTTATACTGTTTTATACGGTTCCATAAAGCTACATTCAATAGTAAATTTAACTATGGAAGATAATGCTCTACATAATGTCATTAGGGTATCATTTTAGCTTACGTAATTGGTACACATTCGTGTCCAATTCAAGAAGACGTTTTTCCTTCTAAAGTGTCCTGTAAACATGATCATCCCAGGAGTGCTATCCCATTTATGTTTACCACAACTACTACTACTACTACTACAGATTTACAGAATATAAAGTAGGAGGAACTACGGTCATATTCATATATCTACTATGATGTTAAAAATATTGTGAGAAAATGAAATCAGTGTTCAGGATACCAGACTAGTTAAAAATATATTTATTAGATTGATTTATATATCAAGATTTAATATAGTTATTTAAAAATCAGTTCTTATACATTACTATCAAATAAGTAATATTAAAAGCGCGTGCCATCCTTTTTACTGCAACAAGAAATCAAGATTTTTTTTCTTTTAGGAACGACGCAAAATACAGTGTTATGATAATAATTGTACTATGTAGTAAACAAAAATCTGGAGATGCGTGCAACAAAACTGAAAGCACGTTTTTCCTTCTATTCAGCAACAAGTATAGCCAAGTGTAACGAATTATATATAAGAATAATAATTTACACAACCAAAGCATATTGAATCTAATATCTGTTTTATGAACATAGTATAATGTATGCTGCCGAAAATTGGTTTTCAATTAGTAGTTCAAAAATTCAATTCAACGTAGTTCCATTTTAATAGAATTAAATTACCGGGAAACATAAGACGTACACATTTAGTACATTGAAGCCAAAGTTTTAAGCTAGAGAGTATATTTAAAAAATTGTTCGATACATATTTAATAATAAGGACAACAAACTTAACTGCCGCTTTTCATTTTGTATCTTTCCGACAGACAACATTCTGGAGTTAAGATAGTAGATTATATTTGTTTAAGATATTACGCACTAGCATTTTTTAAAAGAATTGTTTCATTAAATAATTTGTTGTGTAGTAATTAACATGTTCAAGGATATTTTGCCAATTCGCAACAGTCTGCTTTGAATATGAATTTTAAGACGTCATGATGTTATTATACTTTAGTTTTTAAGGTTTCTCGAATTTGCTTTTACTTACATATTATACTGGTTTACGGCAACACGCTGTGTGATGTTCTCGTGTGGTTATTATTAGTATTTTATGGTGTACGAATACGAACAAATTTTTGTACTGCTGTTTAATAAGTAAAAAATTGTCACACGATACGTAAATGTAACAAGGTTAATCGATGGAAACATTATCGATTAAAACGTGTATAGCCTGCAAACATCGTGGTGTGTGGTGCGATTGGATCGTTTTATGTATTCAGTGGTGGATGTTTTATGCTTCAGAGATGAGCAATGTGTTAAACATAATGTTACACAAAACTTAATCCCGTTTTCATTGTTCATACCCATCTTGAAATGATACATTTTAACGTTATGTTGGTTTCTAACTAATCGTACAATGTCGGTAACATTGGAACTACTGTGTATGGTTTTTTTGCATTCCTATTTACTAACAGTAGTAGGTTTGCCGTCATGCATAATTTTTCAGAATATAAATTTTCAAAACCAGTGTCAGTCCGTATATTATGTAAATCATATAGTTCTTCTTTTTTAGAGAATACAGACTTGATCAATCTTTTTAGTGCAAGAATGGGAGTAGTTCTAAAATTTAGACGATGAAACAAAATTTGTGGTCATTACTATTGTACGAGTAGTTGTATTACTTCGCAGTTAAACGATGTTTTGTTAAGTGCTGTTTTAACTATATGACGTGATTAGGCGATATTCAGGTGACGCTAGAGGAACGTTTTGTCTTAAGTTATAGGACGACGAAACAAACCCAAGTCAATTGTTCCAGAAATTTAAAGAAATGGAAGTAATGATATAAAAATATAATTAAAGACAAATCTGTTAATTTTGTAATGGCAAAAGCAAAAAATGAAAAAAATGTACAAAAATGCATAGATTTTGTTCATACGGTTTTATTTTCAAGCATTTAAAAAGTCGCGGGACTTGGAATAGTACTATTTTCATTCATGCATTTTCGTGGTGGCTAATAACTGCGTCTTTTAAGTTCACTATTTTTGCTTCTGCATCGGCAGCCTGATGTGAGCGAAGCTCGCAAAGGCACGTAGAGTCTTTCGTGAGCGACGCTCACGATAACCCTGGTCCTGGATATGGCAACAATGTTGCATTCAGTGTTACTTATTTTACCTTCTTTCCAGCACAACTTTTGTATTTTTTGATATATTGGAATGGGTTAAAAAGTATTGGCATTTTATGAACCTACTGCATACGGGGCATAGGAAACATCGCTCATTTCCATTATTTCCATCTTCCATATAAAAACCAGAAAAAAAAACAAAAAAGTAGTATGTTCAGCATAGTTTTTAATTTTTGACTTTAATAAATAAACAAGCGTAACCTAACTTTAGTAAACTAAACGGATAAATAATCCTTGGAATATAGTACCCAACCCAGAATCTTTGACGTGTAAAACAATCATTTCTTAATTAGGTTACACAAAATATTATTCCTACGATTTTAAAATACAATCTTAGACTATACATCATTTTAAAATCATATGCCTAAAAACTTATGCCTATCGATAGTTCGTAGATAGACATTTAGGGTCAACGAG
>JAHZNB010006949.1:0-13102 GCA_027744295.1 Callyntrura guangdongensis | reverse complement strand
TACAATAGCTATGACAGGCGGGCGGGCAGTCTTCGGGCTCATAGTAACTACATCGGGCGGGCCGACGGGCTTCGGGCTTGAGTTTTTGCCTATTGCAACCCTCTAAATTCCTTTGTTTCTCGTAATAAAATTTATTTTGCCACTTTTGTAAACCTATTTATGCATGCATTTTTGTTAGAATGTTTCGCCGTAAATTCGGGATCTTTACAATAGTGAGAAATAGGAGACATGAGCAAGGGCAAAATAGCATTATGCCAAATGGCTTTATTTCAACAGACTGATGATAGTGTGTACTCCTTACACTTCATTGCTTCAAACATTACAGCAATACACCCATAGTGTATGTATATATAAATAGCTTTTGCCACATTTTATCTGGTTCTGCTGCAAAACACTCGCATTTCCCGGTTAGTTCATTTTACAAAGGCAACTTTTATTCCCGAAAGTGTAGTGACTCGACTCGAAGGTGAAAACAAGAAATATCAAAAGTGCTGACGGATATAAAAATTCACATTTTTATTTACATTTATAACTTACTGTTGGCAATCATGAAAGCTTTTGAAAAACCCGGATGTTGAATAAATGAACCAACCTTGCCGAGAATGACAGCTTTTATGAGATCAATTTTTATAAGAAATGGTGCTATAAGGGTATTTGGTGCATCATGGCAAGTGTTAAGATGATGAAAACATCATAACATTACCCTTCGAGATATTTCATCCAACCTAGAAAAAAATGCTGAATATGCTAAATATCAACTGAAAGAAAATGATCTTTCGAAAGTAACTGAAAAACTTTTTCAACTTATTTTGTGCTTTCTTTTTTTATTTATTTTTATTTTTTGTATAGTTAGTAAAATGATTTTTGTGAATACTTATTCTGGACCGATGAAACGATGAAATGTGTTAACAGAGTCAATAATATTAAGTAAAAGTAACGTACCCGTAAAATCCTGAACGGACTATCTTGAATTAAGCAAACAGCATCTGCAAACTTTTCATTGGATGATTTCCCTGCTTTGTCCGCTCGTGAAGTTTTTGAAGTATTACTTATCTTGTCCAGGGTGTCAGGGCAGTAACAGCAACCACAAAAACTGGGGCATTTGCTAGCACTTTCTAGACTTGCTTCATCATCATTTCCACAGCACAGGAAAACGTGCCGCGCTCCGTCCAATGGTCCAACTCGTTTTTTCGACATCATTCCAATTTCTACATGGCTTGTGATATCAAAATACACAGCTGCAAGATAAAATGCAAGAACGTACCGTTGTTTCCTTCTGGAGAACACATTATGCAGTGAACTGTTGCTGGACTTAACTTGTATTTAGGTATAAATATAAACAATAGGTGTATAATGTTAACACAAATTATTTACGATATCAACTGTCAACTGGAAAACTTTTAACAAAATGGCAATTTGTTGAATTCAAAACAATGTTGGGGTAACTTGAAATATTCAGCTTTTTATTACTTTTTCGAATCTGAGGCAAAATGGATGAACCTGTTTCTTTCACAGTTGCATAAACTTACTCAGATTCGTTGGAGTGCATTATGCACACACTACACAGAGACAAAGCGTTTTGATAGTTAAATTAAACTATTTTCCTCTTATACTGAGGATTTGATAAGGTACACGAAACTTAATTCAGAAACAGTGCTAGCAAAATATATGGCAAGGGTAACTTCTCGGCTTGAAGCCGTAATTCGACAATGAATCATTTTTAGGAAGAGAATGAAAATGTGTACGTCAATTTACTGAAACTTTCACTTCGCCGTAAAAGCTACACACAATGAGCACGCCTTTTTTATACGTAATAATCGCTTATGAACGCAATATGCTCTCTTTTTTATTTGAAACTGTTGTTGTATTCTGTATGTTCAAATACAACTACGACGCACTATGTTTGTAACGGGATTAAGATTGGTCCCGTCCAGTTTTACCAAAAAATGTGACAATAAAATCTTTCACTGTTCAACATAATATAGATGATATCTGGTCAACCAAATTACGGTCAGTAAACAAACGCTCATAAGTGAATGAAGCAAACAAAACGGTAAAAAAATTATTGAGCAAACGAATCAACGAATGAACCTGTGTAGAAAGTAGAAAGAGCTTTTTATTGTGACACCGACTCATTGTGTGGCTTTTTTATTTTAACTCTAACCAACGCACTCCTCTATTGTAATACTATTCAAACAAAAGGATCACCAGAACCGATGATCGGAAGCAACTGGAACACTTCTTGTGTAATTTGGTTGTATCATTTCATCTATTGTGCCATCAACAACTATATTATGATGATGCATCATAACAGAATAATAGTAAAATACTGCTGTGGGTAGCAATCATTGGTTATCCCAGTTATATATATATAGCAAAAGCGGACATTGGTATGACATGCTGTTAAATATCTTCATTCCATACTAGACAAACACACAAGAGTCAGTTATTTGGCTAGTATAAAAAATATGGATTAATATATAGCACTCAATATTTAATAGTTCTGAGTGACATTGAAGTTATTATGTGTCTCTATTTTAGGTGACACAAGACAATATAATA
This sequence comes from Callyntrura guangdongensis, assembly GCA_027744295.1. NCBI lineage: Eukaryota > Metazoa > Arthropoda > Collembola > Entomobryomorpha > Paronellidae > Callyntrura > Callyntrura guangdongensis. The sequence goes on along the minus strand of JAHZNB010006949.1, from coordinate 10,540 downwards.
TTCACATTTGTACATACACAGCGAAAGAGTATAATCATGCGTGTCAATACTTAATAATAATAGGTGCATTGTTTTATGACTATGATGATGAAACAAAAGCTTCCTTTTAAACATGCACGGTGGGAATTCGAAAAGGTATATGGTAATATAAAACTTTCGGCATGTTGGCCAGGAGAAGACTAAAATTGTATAATTTATAATATATATAGATGTATTTAGTGAGATCAGAGAGTGGCTACATATAATTACACACCAGTATGTATGTAGGTAATAGTACCAGTTAGTACTTCATGTGATTCCTATTTTGTTAGCAGCAGTGTTATACCTTTTGTCCGTGAGCTACATCTCCATCAAGACGAAAAATAAGTAATACGAGCAAAGCGTAATTCAGGGGTGTGAGTTTAATGTCGACTGGGAAAACGATGAGCTAAGGACACATACATACATACAAATGTGAAATACATGAGAATGATGAAAGTGGCCGTTGCTCATGCCATTCAATTTGTTAATGTCTCGGTGACGTGGCGTGACATTGAATCACTCGCACATATAAAAATGGTTGGACGAACGGGAACCGATTATCCTTTCAAATAATTTTTATATGTATTTGCATTGTTTTACATGGACCACATGCATGTCTAGAGTGGGCGTGTTATCTAATTAATTTGTTCTGATGCTCATTAATTTTGGTTGACAATAGATGAAATGGAACTTTTTTTCTCCTTTTATCAGTCTTTGTTAGGTCTCGTTCGGAAAATAATGAATTACTTCTAAAAACAAGAAAATACAGCAACCACTTTCTCCAACTTTCTCTGTCAACAGTTGTTCCGCTCTAGAAACGTTTTACCTTTCCTTTCCACATTTCATGTTCAATACAAACACTACACAAAATCGTGAGCATATCCCGGGAGCTTCATATGCACCAGCCAGTATAGTGTATGATTTTGGTTATTCGTCTTCGATCGTCAATACGTCCGTATGCACGATACATAACTATTTAGAAAAGGATTTTTTAAGTTCTGTCTGTGGTATCTCAGGTAAGCATGAAGACGGGTCCCAGGGTCAACGGATAGGAAATGAATCAGTGAGCTAAAATACATATATTGTCTCATTCAAAACTTATAATGCAAAAATTTGAAAATCAACAAGGGGGAACCCTTCTCTTACATTTTCCCATGTTAAATTCCATGTTCGAAAAATCCAATTTTTCGATATTTTCCAAAACAACTGATCATTAGAACCTGAGACTTATATTGAAGTCTTAACTCCATTAGAGTAATGGTTGACCAGAATATCAAGCAAATCTACGTCGGACAGCCTCCGAAGTTCCATCGTAAGATATGAGGTCGAAAAAAATAAGTATACTTATGGTTATAATCATTAAAATCTATTAATACTCAACATCTTCAACCTTAATTGTTTAGCTGTGGGGTTTCAGTAAATGAACTGCATCTATTTTATTGTAATTGTCTTCAATATATATAAAAACGGCCTTTCAGAGCAAAGATAATGAATAAATAACCAACCCTTACATATTTCATTTCATGTATTTAAATCATATTGCACTAATAACAATACTCACAACAGAAACTTGATAAGCAACAAATTTTCTTCAAAAAACTTGCAAAGGTAACACGAATTTCAGGATTAAATGTACCGGAAAATGTAATTCATATTGTTTACTTTCAGGCTATATTAAGAGGCATGCATAATGTAACCCAATACCCTAGAACTTGATAGCCTTTACCACTATTTTCGAATGCATGACTAGACACTACTTTAATATTTGTGTATTTTTAATGTTTACGCACAAGTTACACGATTACGAGTAGAAAACAATTACAACTGGTTATATAAAGTCAACATGAGTTCCACGAAACTCCTTTTGATTACTTCTGTACCGACGAATAGTGTCAATTCTAGCTTTCTTATAAATTATTTCAAAACCCCAATCCAGTAAACCGTTATTCGTACTAATAATATAGCTAAACGAATATATGCAACAAGCATTAAAAACCGATGGAATCGATGATGATACATTTTTTACTTAATAACACCACGCAAAAATAGTTTTTCCTACGATATAAAATCATTATCCTTCCTGATTGCCAGTTTCTCTTGCGTCATGAATTTTTAAATGTGCTCTATGGTTGGATTTTGTTGTTGATGCTTTCCCACATATATTGCATGTGAATGGTTTGACACCTGTATTGGCAAAAGGGCATATTTAAAAATTATATATTCAAATAGCAATTAAGCTATATAACTTTTAATCTTGCCTTAGCGTACCTGAATGAATGCGTTCATGTTCAGTCAAATAATAATGTCGCTGGAAGGCTTTACCACATACTTTACACACGTGGCTTTTCTCCTTAAAATGCTCTTCCAAATGGCGTTTCATGTTTACCTAGTGAGGAAATGACATGATATAATCGATCTATGACTATGGCCTGGACTTTATTATTGTATAAAATTAATATTCTAACCTTGTGCGTAAATTTCACTCCGCATTCGTTGCAGACGAAATGCATTGTTCGTTTTTTGTGGACCAACATGTGGTTCTAATAAAAAAAGTATGTTAATAAGTACAATAGTTAATATATGAGAACGTTTACATCAAATAAACCTTAACTTACCTCCAAATTTTTCTTAAATAAATACGATTTAGAACATTGGCGGCATTTATGTGGCTTATCCATATTGGTATGACTCCATGAATGTGAAGTTAAGTTGGCGCAAGTCCGAAAGAGCTTCCCACAGACGTTACAACTGTAAGGTTTTTCATTGGAATGAATTCTCATGTGCTTAATCATGGAATTAGGATGTAATTTCTTCTGGCAAATAGGGCAGTCCTACAATTTTTCAAGAGAAATATTATCAATCTTAACTAGTCATATATTCTCATAAATTATATTGTCTACCGTCATTTTTGGCGTATTCTTACTTTGCTTTCCTTTGATTCGTATTTGGGGTCATGAGCAACTCTGATATGACGAACCAACACGCTATTTCTATTGAAGGTTTCGCTACAAAATGAGCATTTCATAGGTTTTTCTTGATGAAGAAGAGTATGGTTTAAGTAGCTACGTTTTGAATGAAGAATTCTATGACAAGTGCTGCAATAAAACTCCAGTTTTCTTTTTAAAGGGCGTTCACCTTCAGGTAGATGTACCATTTTCTATAAAATGAAAAAATTGTAAATTTGAACTTAATCTTAAAAACAATTACTAGTAATGTTTACAAAATGTCGTTAGTGTTATTTAAACTTACGATATGATGATTAAGTAAGCTTAAAGTTCTGTACACTTTTACACAATGAGAACACTTAAACGGGTACATTTTAGTGTGCACTCTAATATGTTCTGTAAGCTTAAAATTTGATGTGAATCCCCGCGGGCAACTTGGACAACTGAATTTGCGCTCTCTGTAAATAATAGGTAACATTTATTAATCCGAAATAAAACTAACTTTTTGTACTTGCTTCGTGATTTAATCGCCTCTTTTTAAAGGCTGCTTCCGGACTCGAACAGCAGCATGTGCATCCTAATAACATACTACTATATAAATGTATACAAGTATACATACAAATATAGGTAAGCAATTAAATCAAACCCTTCGCATCTTACTTGTGAATTAATAAATGTTTTCGCAAATTTGTTCGAGCTTGAAAAATTTTCCCACAGTAGGTGCATTCAAACATAGAAGGGACACGAGGTTTCCCTTGATGATCACTCTCCATATGTTCAGACAATGAAGTCTTTTTTTTCGCAGTAAAATTACAGTACAAACAAAAATATTCCTTCTTTGCCACATTAGTGGAAGTAGTAGCAGTTTGAATGGGATCTGGAGGTTTAATTTCAACTTTTGTCTCTTGCTTTGTAATTAACTCTTCATTTTGACTTTGGCGTCGTATCTTTTCTGGTAAGATATGATCATCGATATCCGGTAAAATATGTTCATCGTGAGGTGTTATTGTTACTGTTGTGCTGGTCAAAGATTTATTCTGATGCGATTCAAATTTGTGCTCTGCTAACTCAAATAAGCTGCTGAACACCTAAAATAAATTAAAATCAACACCAGTTAGTGAAAATTCATTAAAATGTTTCTTAATTACTATAAATTATAAATAAACAACAACGTATTAGCTAGGAAAGTGACAATACTGTACTTGATGTTGTGGACACTCTAGGCAAACGTATTGTTGAGGAGGTGTCGTTTTGGCAGTCTTCTTTTTCCGAGTCGCTAGCATGCTTTGCTCATGAATGACAGTAGCAGGAGATCGCCGTGATTCACTGACACCAAACATTCCAGTTCCGTTTGGCCTCAAGTTCTATAGCAGAATTAAAATATTAAAGTCTCCTCCATCCTCAGTTACTGCTAAAGCTTAAATTTTTGCTAAGTTAGGTTCAAGATTAAAAGGTTTGTACTTACCGAGTCCTCTGATAAAATTGACGACGCATTACTTTCTTCATACTCTGAAATTTCTCCTCTCGGTGGAATTTCTTCATCGGTCATAAGATCCAAGTGCATTTGGCTATGCGTTGGATTCCTTTCTACAGTAATTGGAATAGTCGCACTTTCTGGAGCTTTGGCAGAAATATCAACATTAATTGTACATGCTGGTGTGTTTTCCGCAACTGCTGGAACCTGAGTCAACGATGAGTACACCGGGATAGTTCGCCCATCAGCCAAAATCCAACTATCAGGTTCTTCCTGGGGAGAATCAGTTATCTGGCCAGACTATTTAAAGATTTATTATAAATAACCATTTCTCTTGCACATAAATCATATAATCCACAATTTCGCGATAAATTATTTGTAGTGTAAAAATACCTCATCAATAATGTATTGGATTATCGATGTAGTTGGCTGTACGTCCCCAACAAAATCCGAATTATTCTCCTTTCGGTTTTCATTACCGCGATCGTCAGAAATACGTCTTTTTGATGGCCCGGGTTTAGAAGAGCCATGGTCTACTAATACAAATGAAGGTTGTCCATTTTTTGTATTTGATTTTGTGTCTTTGGTAGAATTAAAATTGCCACGACTGCCTTCAATTTTTATATGCTGGGACTTAGTTTTTGAATTAACGTTATGATTTCCACTAGACACTAACGATGGTGGATTATTTTCAAATTCAATATGCAACAAGGAACCGGCACTATTTTTTTGGCTTGTAGAACGTATAGTGGGTAATGGTGTCTTGACATCTACGACAGAATTTAGATTGGCCCTGTTTTCAACTGTCCCAACTGTGGGTTCAAATTCCAATAGTATTTGGTTAGATTCCCTCGTCTCCACTGTGTTTGGATTGGAGTAGGCAAAACCCTCTAACGTATTTTCTGCTCGCGAAACAACATGCACTGACGTACCCGAAGATGTGAAGTGACGACGAATTTGTTGATGTTGTACCAACAATATATCGATAAGAGATTGTTTAGTGTGGGTCTGTAAATGGTCCGGTAGGGAGCCGACCTCTGTTTGACCACATATAGGACAACTAATTCGCACATCCATTTCTGCAAGTTCAGTTTTCACGCAAAATTCTTAATCAATGACATTTAAATGGGACAACCCCTCAACAGCTTTCCCGAGAGCTATTAAAACAATCGCCTTATTCACCTTTCAAAGTGAGCAGTAGTGTCAGTAGTCAGCACTAAAACAGTAAAACAAAAGTAATAAAAATAATTATTGTGTACTCTTATTTTATGTTTAACGTTTATCCTTGGTATATACACTACAAGTCATAATTATAGCTAAATTAAGTAAGATTCTAATTAACTATAATTTATTGCAAATTGCAACTCCATACTTAATAACATCTTCTTCCTCAGCATCTTAAAATCAAGTAGTACTTTAAACAAACAAAGACAATAACACGTATAAAGTACCTTTGAGCTATAAAATGATTTTAAGATTTAGTTTCATGCCCACCTAAATCATCATTTTCATTTCTTTTTTTGTACGTAGGGTATATGTATATAGTTTAATTATGGTCGACTGTCCAATTAAATCATACATATAATGAAAGCAATAAAATGTTAGCCCAACAAGCCCAACAGACAACCCGTTAGTTGTAACGAAGACATATAATTGACCCGTTTGTTACATTATAGATTAGTATATATAAGATATCAAGTTTGTTAACCAATCGTGGAATTGAATGTTCATGGTTTATACCAAAACTACCAATATCAAAACGCATATATACGCATTGTGACGTCCCGATATCCACTTGCTTGTATTTTGTGTACAAAAAACACGGTACATAAGTTGGTACTACTAACCGCAATCATATATACTTTTAATTAAAAAGTTTTCGTAAAATTTATTTATTTTATATCTCTATGAATTACATTTACGCCTCTGTTGTGTGTCACCTATTTCAGTTTGGTGAAATTTTAGTTGGACTGATCTCAGAATATAAAAAATTATTCCGATATTCGACATTTTTTGTTTGTTTTTTTTGTAAAAAAATATTGCAAACTTGTATTCTTTATTTTACTACTAATAATTCAATAATAGTACTTCTGGCTCAAATAAATATAATAATTTGTGAAATAATGGTATTACTTACGTAAATATTTTGAGATTTGGACACCCCATCACCCCCAGTCGACATCAAGTTGAACAATTTTTAATTATGTTTTTAACGTCCAGCTACTGCACTGATGAGTTTATTTTTAAAATGTCCAGTTTTTAAACTATCTACCCAGACACTAGACTCTAGACACAGGTCTTCTACCATTACATTCGGATGTTCAGTTTCAATTCCGCCATATGACTCTCATATACTCACTAATTGCTTCTTCAAGAAAGTTTCTTGTCTTGTAACTAACAGAATTATAACTAAACTACTACTATCACACTCACACTACTATTAAGCAAAATCCAACTCTTCATTTTTACGTCTGTTTGTCATTTGTACCATAAAGAATCCACTTTTACAACGACAAAATATTTTCAATCGTTAGACTTTAAAACAATACCTTGATTAAATGTGATTCAACTGATTCATGAGTTTGCTAATTATGATATTGGAAAGAACACCTGAACTAACACATACACAGGCTCCCTATATAGTAATTCGAATACTAGGATTATTATGAATCATATGTTAAACCTGAACTAACTATTAATTTGAAATTAATTTAATAACAATTAAAGGCCACACAAATATGTGTATCTACTTTTTTAAAGAAGTAGACTACATGTAACAGCAAATGGGTTAGGGTTACCTGTGTTTTATCATATGCAATGCATGTAACGCAATCACATATTTCTGTGTATGTGTGGAGTGTGTGTCGTGTGTATGTATAATACTAAATACTATTAGTGATATGATCAGCATCAGCACATCAGCAGATTATTTTTTGCCCTGTGTAAATACATTATTCATGCTTGGTCTTATTTTGGTGTGTGTGTACGTATGCTCTATACTAGGCATTTTGCCCGACTTCGTCGAAATTCTAAGGAACATTGACAAAATTCTGTTCATGATTCAAATGGAATTGAATACACCTGCGGATTTTTTTACTTATTGTATGTATGTATGTATTACTTATGAATACACCTACTTATTTTCATCTAGTCTTAATATCACATAATCTTGTTAACGGGAAACACGCAAATGCATGCAAATTGTAAATCTCAGAAACTCACTATTTATCGAATTTGCAATGTCGTGCTGGAATATTTTGATGAGTGTACTGTACCTGAAAGTCCAAGAATATAACTAAAATCCCACTAAGCTGATCATAAATGATGAATGTTTCGAGAAATGAACATTTAAAGTGGCGTATAAATAAATAATATATGAAGCGAGAGACCGCGATCCATTAAGTAATGATGTTTTATAAATTCTCTGGTTTAAATAGGCAACAGACCAAAGAGCTTATAAAAAATAACAGATGAATTTCTTAAAAATTTCCTCAAATCAGTCATCATCACTGATGTAGATAGGGCGACGCTTTTGGCAAATGCCTATCCCATCTAGTTTCGCGGATCAGCATGAGCTTAAGTATGTCAACATTATTGGACGGTTTTAGTAATTCTCATCAACATGAAATCCAAAATTTTGTTTGAAAACGTCATTTTCGAAGTGGATAAAAAATATACACGTGAATGAAAGTAAGCATTTCCCACAAGATAGGAAGTAAATCTTTAAATCAGCTCGCAAAATACTGTGAAAGTTTTTATCTATGAAACTGTTAATTGAATGGCCAGGCGATGTTTCTAACACAAGTTGGGCTCCTGGCGTTATTTTTGGGGTGAAATATTGTCCAATAACTACTGTAGAGGTAGAAAGAAGTTTCAGTGCCTAATCGACGAACGGATATGACGTGTGATCATTTGAAAATATCTTAATTGCCTGCTTAAAAGTTTTTAGTCGCTTGAAGTCCCTCCCTCTAGATGACTGAGTGATGACTCATCAGTATAAGGTTCGTTATAGTATTTTCAGTGATTTAGGAACAGTAAATGCTGGATATAGTACGTTATTATTTATATTACCGTCATAATCATTCATTTTTCATTTATATCACCATCGAGTTGACTTAGGGTTTTGTGATATTATTGGTACTCGGTCTGATTGTACGTATAAAAGAATATACAACAAGGTATGCGAATGAAGTTGATTTTGGTTTGGTAGTGGTAAATACATTACCACTACTGCACTGGTAATGCTCCTTCCATGTTGTCGTGCTACAGTGTACGTGAGTTCTGTTGCACCTAGTATGATGGATATTATAGTGTCTACTTATATTATGTATATACCTACTAATGAAAGAGCATAATATTACGTTTTGTATGCAAAAGAATAAGAGCAAAATTTATATTAGTTTTATCTTCCTGTCTGTGTATGTGTGTTAGTCTGTAACCACTTCTCCTCCTAAAACTACTCAAACAATTGACTCAAAACTTGGCACATATGTATTATTATGGGCCAATAGTTTTCCCGAGGCTGAGTTTAAGCCAAATCGGTAACGGCAACGGTTAGAAATCGTTACAACTTTAAAATTTTTAAATAGCAACATAGGGCATGGCATAGGGAATATATCATTCGACTCGTATCAAATTCCGCAACGGAAACCGTTAGATACCGTTATAATTTCAAAACTTTTGGATATGCAATATATCATTTGAGGCGTCTAACCTAACCTTACCAAAACACTCGTCGCATTCTCATCCAAAACTTTCATTTCAGGGCTGTTTACATCATCGTTGTTATTATAGCTGTAAAGAATGGCAACTGGCAAACTTCGCAACTTTATGATGTTTAAAGTTCGTGAAAAGTTGACTAATCCACTATTATCACACAGGTATACTATGCAAATTTGACTCCTAACAATAAATGTTGATGCATTGCATTGTATATGTTGGATGTATCATTTTTGTGTGCTACCAACATTCAAAATGTAGCCGGAGCCGGACAGCATTTCTTACTTCCATGCAAAACGCAGTCAGCAGCGTCAGGGAAGATTGCAAAGTTATTTTTCAGGAGATATGAATGAACATAAATTTGACTGGGCACAGTATCTAAAATGAGCCATTCTACGCAGGATATTTTTTTATTAATACCAAACTTCTAAGAATCGACTGCTAACTGCTTAAAATATATAAATTTACGCTACCTGCTTACCTTTACAATGCTCTAGTTATGCATTTAGGTTGGCGAGTATTGTTGCTGTGTCGTAATTCGTGTAATATTGTTATGTAATGGGTAGGTAGGTTGGTGGAGATTGGAGATGGACCTGGAAGTAAGAAGGAATGCTGTGTTTGACTGAAATTTTACCAAGCAGCCATTTTCCAGTACTCTTAAGTACAAAAAATTAACATTTTATTGAGAATCGTTATTCCGACAAACACAACGATAACACAACGATAATGATCAGGGCTTAACGTTTTATCGAGTTAAAACTACCGTTTTATGAATACAATTATGAATTTAAAATCGCCAAAATATGAATTTAAATATGCACTTTCCGATTTTAAATACACAAATATAAAAGATTAATATATATATAATTAAAGCCTATCTTAGTATATTAACTAACGAATGATGAGTAAATAATTTTTAAATTATTCATTCTAAATATGTAATACGAATATATACAACTATTGTATTGTATTATATTGTTAACGATGAGCATCAATAATTAGATGTCCAATCGTAAAATTTTTGGCTGAGTGCACTTCATTAAAAAAATAATTAAATGGGGATCCATATTTTCTATTTTCACCCATGAGGCATCCCACAACAACTTTGACAACAAACCGACCACATTGGTCAGTTGTTTCATTTATTTCTAACCAAATACACTCATTTTCAACTTCTTTGCGAATTTTTGCGATAATCTGAACAAAATAACATTTTTAAAAAGTTTGCTAAATGGAACGTTATATATGCATCATTATTACGTAGCTGAAAAGCTTTTCAGCTAGTATTGATTTAGCCGTATTTGTCTGTCTGTCCGTCTGTCTGTCTGTCTGTCTGTCCGTCCGTCCGTCCGTCATCACTCTAGAGGCCAGACGCTTCAGC
>JAHZNB010006948.1:0-10128 GCA_027744295.1 Callyntrura guangdongensis | reverse complement strand
CATTCCTGGTCCCACCGCCATGGTCATACCCAGCCAGAAACCAAATCCTACTCGTTTTCGAAAGTCCAGTAGAATTTCCTAAGGAATTAACAACAATATCATCACTAGGTTCTTGTTTAGGTTATGGAGGATTAGTTACTACTGAGAAATGGCCTCACAGACTGATAATAGGTAACGCAGCGCTCCCTATAATAATCAATTCTTCACATGAATTCTCAATTTTGAACTCCTGCACAACACGATAGCTTACCTCAAATGTCAAGTTAGTTGGATGGCCTAAATCCTCTGTAGCTGCGTTTAACGTGTCCGTATACAATTTTAGCAACTCATTCATATGATTTTGTCTGACCTTCAATTGTACACTGGTGTACAAATAGTATCCAAGATCACACGATGGCGAGTTGTATCGCGTAACCTGAATACAATATTTTCGGTGAGCTTTACACAAAGTCACATCCTCATATCACATGCCTAAAAACAAGAATTGTCTGTTGTCACTACTGACCTGAAAATCTATGGCCACGTGATGTACTAATTTCTTTGTTTCTTTGTCCCTTTTAAACATCATATTGTTATTCCAATAGTCTCTAATAATCAAACAAAATTGTTCAGTCATGTTCATTGCATCAGGGCTCGAATAATAAAATTTTCCTGTATTCTCTTCAATAATATATTTTTATACCCGTGACAGAATGCTAAAAACGTAGCCTCATTCTTTTTAATGAGTGCGTCTAAGATTATTTTGAAAGGTCTGCCTAAGTAACTTTCCAATTTTGAAGTGGCTTCTGTTGCTCCGGGAACATCACTTGACTTTATAAAAAAACAGCATTACATTATCATTCACAACAAAATGAAGGGAAAGAAAATAATATAATCGTACAGCGAAAGTTACGTTTAGATTTAAACCTTTAAGATTTTGATATGAGACTTGATTGTGTTATCGAAAGACGGAGCCCACAGATCGTTTATTAACGGTGTATCATACGCTTCATAATCAAGATTGGGAAATCTTTCAAAAAAATTATCCACTCCGCCGTTCTCTTGAATCATGGCGTGTCCGATAGCGTGGTGCTTTGCTAATGTTGTGATGGAAACTCTAAAAATATTACATCGGTTTGCTTAATTAACAGCGAGGTTTATAAAAAGTTTTTAATTTTTCTTTTTGACTGATTGGTTGTCAACCAATTTACTTTGCAGCTTCCAAATCTTGAGGTAGCGCTTTATCTATCATTTCGTAGCCTTTGTCCAGCACCAAATTTTCGAGCACAATCATCGTCTCATCTCCAAAATAGCATTTGGGATATAAGTCCAGATAACCTTCACGACTAATTTGCAAAAAAAGAATTATTTAAAAACATTGATATAATATAATTGACTTGAGTGTAATTTTTTAATCTGTGATTCATACCCTTTCTGTTTGCACATTTCTTTTGCAGCTGGCAGATAATCAACCAAAAATCGTGCCTCCTTCTCAAAAGCTTTCATGTCTTCTATCATTTCTGTGTGAGAAGAATTTGGTGTTGGCACTTTTACGAACAAGTTGAGCGGCTTTCTATGGTTATTCTCGAACGTTAAAGTGACAAGTTTAGATAAACTTGCAAATCCTTCCCCTTTCAAGCCAGCATCTGTAATCTTGACTTCTGACACCGGGTCAGTGATTCCATTGGAACGAACTATATCTTTGAATTTTTCCACTAGTTTTATGTTCCCACCATTAAATGAAGTTTGTTCGGAAATTACTGGAGCCATATTATAAGGCAGGCATAAATCTATTACTGTACGTATACACGTCCAAGTAGGGGTTTTATGTGTTATGACAACAAGTTTTAGTAACGTGCGTCCAGCACAGACACAATCCACTGACTGATTCCATGGACAGACTGACCATAAGTAATAAACAGTGTAAAAATTTGCTTCGTTTGGGCTCCCAAACAAATAGCTCTGATAATTTCATCATGGCTAGGTCTGCATTCTGCACTTGTTTGCGTCAAGAGTATTTTAAAATTTACAATGTAAAGTGAATACCTATTACATTACAACTTTGTGCAAAATACTGGGAAAGTGAGAAAACTCACAAAAAACTTGCCAAAAAAGCCAACCTACATCATGAACAGCAGTTGAGATAAAACATGGACTGGGTATTACCTGACTTTTTGTTGACTGTAATTGTCATAGACCTTTACCACATGAATGAGTGTTTTTTTGTTTCATGTTCAAGGATGATTATATGATGCACGAAAGCAATCTATTGGTTTTTAACATTGACTACATTAGGTAAAATTCATCTGTACCCAAACTTATACATTTTCTGCTCTTACTCGGTATGACGATTTTTATTTGGGTTTATTATTTTATATGGACAATATTTATGTTTACACACATATTGCCTCACATCATGACACCAGGTTTTGTCGGGATTTTCATCAGTCCAAGTGAGAAATACATACCTCTGGCCAGTTATTCATATCAACCTCACTCATATCCACGTCCTTATAGATAGTCATTCTTGGTCCCACGGCCAAGGTCATGCCCATGCGGAAACAGAATCACACTCGTTTACGAAAGTCCAGTACACCAATTTTACAATAAATATTTTTCCACCCAATCAAAATTTATTATTATTATTACAAAATGGTTGTTACCTCAAATGACAAATTTGTTGGATGCCCCAAATCCGCCGTGACTTCGTTTAACGTGTCCGTATACAATTTGAGCAACTCGTTCAGATGATTTTGCCTGACCTTCATCCGGACACTGGCGTACAAATAATATGCAAGATCGCATGATGGAGAGTGGTAGGCTACCACTGGTGGCGCGTAATCTACATACAAAATGAGACTGCATGACAGTCAACATAGATCAATTGACGCAATTTTTTCCTGTCTGGCAAGGCAAAAGAGCTGACTTGAAAGTCTATGGCCACTTGATGAACCAATTTCTTAGTGTCTGTGTCCCCCTGAAACATCATGTTATTATTCCAATAATCCCAATAACAGTGAAACGGACCAGTTAAAAAAATTCATGACAATAAATAAATTAACGCAAGTGTGCATACCCGAGGCAGAGAACGAGAAACGGGTTATCATCCCTTTTATTAAGGGCCTTTCGGACTATATTACTATATGGCTTGCCCAAATAGCATTTCAATTTGGAAACAGCTTCTGTTGCTCCTGGAACGTTACTTGCCTTTCAAATTTACGAAATTTCAGCAACTAAAAAGTTAGAAAGCTATGCCGCGTGTCTAATGTCTAAAGCCATTTGTGACATGTTTATACTTCCAATATTTTTAGATGTGTTTATGCCGGGCTCCCAAAGATCCATAATTAAAGGCTTATCATATGATTCTTAATCGAAATCGGTAACGCAACTATGTCCATAGTCTATGGATGTGTGTGAATTGTGTGATGTGATGATTTACGTCGGGGTCATCCACCTATTGAATCCAAGGTCGTAATGCCTGGAGTATTGTTGTTTCTAGTGTAGAATGAGCATCGCCTGATGCAATTCACATTTTTGTTTGTATGACACAAACTCTTGACACTTTCGAGAGCACGATTCTGATATTTTCTCACATTCTATGTACGGAAGGTGTGTTAGCTTTACTTATGTATATTGCTTATGTATGGTATATAGGTTATCCAGCGAAATAAGTCTCTACATAATATAATATTGAAGTGGAGACGATGCGAGAAAATAAATGTGACAAGTCTACATATCCATGATAAGATATTACCTTTTATCTATATTTTTCTTGATATTGCGATACGATGATGCATTCTATAATGATGATGAGAAACTGTTTTCTTCATCGTTTGCTGTTGGTGTGTGACTTGTAAAAAATTTGTCTATTTAATTATACTGGATGCTACAAATGACAATTTATAGTCACATTGTTACTTGAAAATTTTATGAAATAAAATTAAAGGTAACATTATATTTTGCCAGTACTTACCAGTTAGCATGTGTTGTTTAAACATACGTTTTGTTGACATGCCATAGATAATTATTTATGGCTATCATGTAGTTATAAATAATTGATGAGAAAATATTTTGATTTTTTGGTGGGAACCATTCCACTTTTGTCATATTAATTGATATTGATTTAATAACATCATTATTGTTTCAACAATTTGCAATACACATACCAGACGGTATAATACCACTCCGAGGAGAGCCTTGGATTCTGTTACAAAACTCCTTTTACTAAAAACAACTATTTTATACGACTATACTACTGGCGTATACTACACTTTGGATCATATACTATTTTACAACGGAATACTTAAGAAATCTCGAGATCAGTAAAAAAGTTTATTACTTATCTGTCTTCTTTCTAGTTACTGCCATCGCCATCTCATCATCATTTTTTACACTGTTGTCAGAAAGATAGTGATGGCGTGATTGTTTACGGAGTAAGTGATCCATATACCACTTAAGCACCGTTGACATAATGCAAAACCTTGATGGCAGCAATATCTTCTACATCTGGGACACAGGTTCATGGTAGTATTGCTAATACCAAGAAAGAAACCAGTGAGACTATGACTAAACACCAAATGGTTTAAAAAAAGTTGCAGTTGGTAAAGAGCTGGTTGTTTCTTTGCCGGTTTCGAAACACTTGAGATCCACACCGGAGACTTGTAGAATGTCGCAGAGTTCTGAATCACAATTGGTCTATGAAACTATTCTCACCATAATGATGAAGAAATTGTAATTTTTTTTAAACTTCCGGTATGTATACTCACACAACCAAGATAGAGTTGTTGGCACCAATTACGTGATTCAAACTTGTCCGAATATCCAAAACCAATTCAAACATTGATAAGCTGTGGCTATTATCTAAACTAATATCGTTTACGTCAAACCAAATCGAACTAAATATTGAATTGTGACCTATTTGATAAAGTAAGTAGCTCTCTTCGACTAGAAACGAAAGAATGGGAGCCTTAAGATCACAATATAATCTATCTTTAATTAATTATTTTAAAGAGGAAATTTCAGTTGTGACAAAATGAAGAGTTTTCATAAACACTATCATAATTCATTAACTCACAAATGCTCGGTAACCTCTCACTGGAAATCTTTAAGAATTCTTAACATGTACATGATCTGATTTTGTGTTTAGCACCTTCTGAGCCGTTTAATGACGATTGGAACCATCCTTAAAACTGATCTTGCCCTTCTAAATAAATGTCAGCAATCTTATCAGCCATCTGCCAGGCTAGACCGCTGTCCAGCCAGATGTCAAAAATATCTTGTCCTTTAACTAAACTTGCAGCTAATTTTTTTATCCTTGACCAGTACTTTGATCGGAACTCTTCACCAAAGGTCCAAAGTCCAATCCTCCAGTCGTCTGAACGCGTTTACACATTTCCAAAATTAAATTTTCGTCTATATATGGCTCTCCAGTATTGATGTTGTACAGGACAGAATCGAGACGCCCCAGTACCTCTGTCGCGAAATACACCAATATAGGCGTTTCGCAACCATTGTTTCCAGTAGTGTATATATGTTTTTTAAATACCGGGATAGTTTGTAGACACTCCATAGAAATTGTCTACGCGTTTTACCATTAAAACCTTTTCTTTCAGGTAGCTTAAAACCACTTTTATTCCTCCAGAGAAAAATCAGATAGTTCTTTTAGTTTGTCCGCCTTTGAGTTGTTTCCATCGTCATCTACGAAGCACTCCATTGGGAGTTGGTGTTTAAGTCCTAGAACAAAATCATCATCATGTCTATGGGTTCGGGAAATGTGCACTAGTCCTGTTCCCTTATCTCCAGCCACATGATCTCGTGAATAAACGGACAAACTTCATGTTCAAACCAGGGATGAATGAACTTAAAGTGATTCAGCTCAGAATCTGAAAAGGTTAACACAGGTGAGTTTTTCCCCATGGAAGCTGATACTTGCTCCTGCTCCACCAAATCAAAAGCTGCAATTAGGTAACTGTTGTTTGTTGGAAGTGAATACTGCAGAACTTCTGCAGCAGAAGACTGTACTCCTGTTCTTTATTATACGCGATAGCTTTATTATTGGGCAACGTCCATGGGGTGGTGGTCCACACGACTACCTTTACCGTCGCGTCTGTTAAATTAGATTAGACTAGTTGACCAGTAGTGGCCCAACAAAGTTTCAAAGTGGTAAGATTGTTTAACCCATAACTCTGAAACGGTAGCCTTAATTATTGTTGTTTGAACTAGGAACATACATTTTTGGTTCCGACTTACGCAAAGAATGAAAAACTAACAAACCGTATCCGTACTCCAACTATGTTCGAGCGTGTCTTTTGAAAAAGCCATCTTACAATTTTGTCGACATACATAAGCAAAGCCACAACTACTTTTGTGACCTTTTGTATGTATCCGGAAGAAATGTTTCGTATCAAAATGTACAGAACGAACTGGAGATTATTAAAGGGAAAACATCTCATTTGGCCCCAATGGCCTTTTTAAAATAGTCAAAAAACGAAAGACAAGTCATGTCAAGACAGACAAAAAAGAAGACGATGCTTTGTTAAGACAAACATTTGAAAGCTCGGACTTCGTCAAATGACACGTTCAGTATGTAACTTTAATTTTCCATACGCTACATTTTCGGGTTCGTAATGCCAATCTATTAATCATAAACAGTTTTTGACTTGAAAATGCAACGCTTGGTTGGGTTTTTAAAGCGAAAAGAATTTGCTCATTCCAGTTCAAACTTTAAATGCACAGAAGTTTACTTACTGACGAAGAAATCATATCATGGACAACCATTTATGTGTTACCCGAAAAGATTGTTCGTGTTGAAGTACTTGTGACCTGTATCGACAAAATGTTTGGTAGAAATACTGCCCAACGTAATTTTTTTCCAAGATAAAAAATGCCATACCTCTACTGCAAAAATAATGCAGCAGCCGAAAGGCAGACCTCATCAAAAACCCATAACCACAAGATTCTCATGTTTTGCTTACTCATTCACAGCAAGCACAAATTACTTTGTCTTTGTGTAATTTACTAGTTTGATGTCTTACCAACCGTAAACTTTTACTAATTACCTTATGGCGTGCCGAGTACCGGAGTGCTACAATTAATCGTTATCATGGAAGATATGTCGTTACCAGGAAATTGAAAATCTACATACAATTACATACAATACAGTAAAGTTGTTCCTCCTGATACTTGCACGTAGCACGACTACGTACAGTGGCTGCTAGTATGTGCGTGAAACCGACAACAGAATCATCATCATCGTACCAACTCGCTGATTGGCTTATATTGGTCATTTATTTTCCATTGGTAAATTTTAGCAATGGAAAATACATAACCAATCGCAGCCAATCAGCGAGTAGGCACGATGATGCTGATTCTGTTGGTGGTTTCACGCACATACCAGCAGCCACTGTATGCACTAATTGAAAAGTTTGAAACAAGACTATTCTAATACTGATCAAACACGTTACCGACAATTTACAGATGACATTCTATACTTTTTGAAGACCAGAATATAATGTGAGTCTGAAATATATATGCGTAGGTATTAATTACTCAACTATTAGACATTCTGTGACTGGGAGTTAGTTTTCAACCAAGAGAGATTTATTATTGTGAACAACTTTGTTGGATAAACCAGACATTTTACAGAGAGAGTGTTTTAAGAAGAACAACTTTTATTTTCAGGGCAGGTATTCAAGTGATAACTTGATAACTTCAAAAACGAAAATGACGTTCGCAAACGCTCAAGAAAGATTAAGATCTCCCGTAGGCATGTGCAAAGTGGGAACGATAGTAAGCGGCAACCACAACTTATCTGTATTTTGCAAAGTGAAATTGTTGACAATTTTTTTTATATTCTTTTTTATAGCTGTTAGGTATTATTATTTTGGGGGTGGGTCTGCACTCCTATTCTGATTCTTCCTGGCAAAAGTTTGGATTGCACAGATACTGTAGCAGGCCGGAAGTCACCAAATGTCCCAGTATCTCCATGGAACGTTATTACGTTTCCATGATAATTGGGTGCTTTATTCTGTCAGTTGTAGGAATAGTGATTACAGCGGTACTTCCAGATTTTTCTAAGAAGGCCACTTTAAAAAAGGTTGACTTGGGATATCACGCGGTAGCCGCAGGGTTGCTGCTTGTGGCAGCAGTGGTTTATATTGTGTCTGCGGCAGAAATTAATAACTTGTTCCCATCCCAAGCTTTACGTAACGCGTTGAACTTGCGACATGGAGAAAAATTGGCTGCTGGCGTAAGCTGATTTATGAATAAATTTTAAAATGTGCAAACAAAATACTTTCATAATTATTAACTGTTACTAAATTAATTTTTCATTTCCTTGCAAATACAGATACTAACTTTGGGTAACGGAATTTTGTACGCAGTAATTGCTGTACTTATTGCCAGGAGCAATGTTCCAGATGTATAGCATGGGTGCAACACAGTAACTAACGAGGACCTGCATCTATAATTGTTTTGTCATCACAGTTCCAAAACCACATGCAAAATGAAGCAATCAACGTAATGAAGTGTATTACCTCGTTTTAACATACTATCTATTTCATTTGATGGAAATTATTTTTTTTATATTAAGTTTGATTTAAAATATAAAAATACTAAAACTACCGTAAAACTTCCAATTATGGCAGCTCTGCAGTTATAGCATTCTTCTATTTATAGCAGTCCCTAGCAGGCTGATATTTAAAAATTTAGCAGCCATCCAAAATTTGTGTGCAAATTAAATGTGAATGTCAGGATATTATTATGGATAAAGTATAGCGATTCGTATTTTTGTAGATGTATTAAGGATTAAATCCACGTAACAATATCGCGTAAGTAGCCAACCTGGCGACTATTGTATAATTAACCTTAGAAAATTTTCGCGTTTGTTTAGATAAAGAATAAAGATTGAGATATATTAAAAGATTAGATACAGATATATCCCAAAATGTTTGAATATGCTACTTATAAATACTCATGTAGTTTTTTCACATTTTTATACCCTAAAGTCAGTATATACAATTCCTCATTTTATTTGCAAAATTAGTTGAGTTCTTTTTGTGTTGCGTTTCTAGTTATTGTACACTTCAAATCGGGAGGACAAATAAACAAGTCAATTTTACTGCATCCAGTTTATACCCCCATAATCAACCCCAAGGCATTACAATAGTCAATGGTTTTGTAAAACTAATACATTAAAGTTCATTTTTAATTTTTCCGTTAATTTACTATCCAAAGAAGTGTAAGGTACAATACGGACTAATAGACTACGGAAAACCACGGACATTCCATTATTTGCTGCTATGGCTATTATAATACAACGTTTTGTATTTTTTATAATTAAGACGGCATATTTGCAAGTTTTAAAGTATTTAACCTTTACATGATTTTGATTTTAAAATGTGTCTGAATTTTATAAAGTACCAAGCTATTTCGTTTATTACCATCTGAAACACATTACCTGCATGCCATAACCATAAACGCTTGATAATAAATTCTACAACAAAACCAAAAAATGAAACTATTAGAAATACTGCACAAAATGGTACGACAGGGAGCAGTTCTTGTCGGCCTAGAGCATTTGACCCATTCACACCAATACTTTGGTCCACAAATCTGTTTTTATCCGCTCAGAATAAAAGGTCCAGTCATTCCATCTCCCCATGAGTCCTCCTTGGTGAACAAGCTCCACTGTTTTCATCATCCAGTACCGATTTACAGTGTACATAACTAAGTATCAAGGTCTATCGTCTGTCACCTCTTTCACTGGAAAACAGTCCAAATTTGCACCGCACTTATATTTTATATCAGTTCGAATATGGGTAGTCCACCACTCCTTCCAACGCGCAGTAATCTTGTCAAACTTTAGCACGACATAACTGTTTCTTACAGACTGTGCCACTAATTCCTGAATTTTCAAAACATTATTAGCATCTCTATGATGGGTGTTTTCTTCGACGGTCACAATACTAGTGATTTCATTGCCATATCGAAGGACCAAAGGATAATCCCGCCGTTACAAGTAACATATAAAACCACTGATGCTGGCATACAAAATCAGTGGCGTTGCGATGCAACATATCTTGCACTCCGATTCCTAGAGCATTTTGTGTTCCCGCCATATTATATGAAGTTTTTGGCATTAGTACCAAT
>JAHZNB010006947.1:0-12109 GCA_027744295.1 Callyntrura guangdongensis | reverse complement strand
TTCAATGCTGAGCTGAAACCGGCAACGTTTGATACATCGGTGATAAAAAGCATAAGGGGACCCATTGTATTTTTTTGTTTCATGAAATATTATTTTTCAAACAAGCCTAAACTAACCAAAATTATGATAAGAAATTATCTTTTTTTGGAAAAATGCATTTTTGCATTTTTTAGAAAATATTTTTTGTTTGTTTTAAAATCACAAAATATTATTTTTTTAAACAATCCTAACCTAACCTAACCTAACCAATATCCTTAAATTATCATATTTTTAGTAAGAAATTTTTTTGGAAAAAATAGCAAAGGAGGGATCAGGGATCCTTTGCTATTAGCACCCATGTATCAAACTGAAGCTATTATTCTGATGGATGGTGGATATTTGAGAAACGTTAAAATTGGGACATATTTTGATTTTTGATTAACTAATTTCACTGCTGATGCAAGTAAATTCATAATGCATTAAGTAATGACTTATGGTCTGTACAGGATCCAGATGTTAGTATTCGTCGACGTGCAATGGAGCTTTGCTTCCAACTCGTAACGGAGTCAAATCTTGAAGTGATGACGAGAGAATTGCTGCAATTTTTAGGACGAACGGAACCGGATATTAAATCCATTTGTGCATCTAATCTAGTTTCGATCGCCGAACGCTATTCTCCAAATCCTTCATGGCATTTCCACACTTTATTTGAAATATTGCAAGCGGTTTGTTTAAACGTCATTTTGCTTGTTGTGGCTAACAAAAAGCGACAGTTTTCTCATACGGTGTGCATTTTTATTTTAGGCTGGAAACTATGTTCGAGAAGATGTCGTTTCTTCAACCATTCAGTTAGTATCAGATACCACCTCCATTCAAGCTGATGCCGTTGCGTGCCTATGGGAAGCTACGCGAAACGTTAAGAGTATTGAAGACTATCAGCCACTGGTTCAGGCAAGTGTAGTACATATGTATATGTACACTGCACTGTACTAAATTACAGAGGATTGAGTGAGTGCTCACGTAGTACTCACTCGTTCCAACGTTACAAAAGTTTATATCTCTATGAGTTCGAAGATGGGGGGTTTGGGGTCAACCTTCACGAGGAGGTCAGCGGGGGTCACATTTTGTTCAAATGGCAACCATAGCTGAAACTTGTTATACAGATACATAATAGATATTTATGACATTTTTCAAAGTTTGGCCCAAAATTGTTGACCCCTTAGACCCCCAGGGGGTGTCAAAGTTTCATCATCATCACCATAATGGTTTATATCTCATCACAAATTCGACTATTTCAGAGACTAACCCTTCTCGTTTTTGTAGGTTTGTTGTTGGAGCGTCGGTGAATATGGAGATTACCTACTTAATGGCAATGCAGAGTTTGAGTTTACTTCGGACCAAGTTTTGGACGGTTTCCAACAAATGCTGTGGTCTCCACATATTAACCTAATTACTAGACAGTATTGTATTTTAGCATTGGAAAAGTTTTCTGCCAGGGTACCGGAGTGCACAGACCGAGTTAGGTATGCAGTAGCACCATCTTTTATGATATTGTTGAAGATGATGATTTAATGATAATTGCTAATGATAATATATGACTGTTCTTATTATAGAACAATTGTAGCAGCATTTGGTTCGCATTTGAATGTGGACTTACAGCAAAGAGCGGTAGAATTTGGAGCTTTGTGTCGAAGTCATGACCATTTAAGGGGACCACTTTTAGAGAGAATGCCGCCTATTCCGGGAGAACGTGAAAACAGAAAAACTGTTGAGAACGGCGGAGATGATCAGGCTCAAGATGAACTAGGAGATTTGCTTATTGGTGATTTACCTGGCGACACCATCGGATCTGTGACAGAAAGCCGCGGAAATGACTCTGTATTTTATATCTCAAACATTTTGATATTAATGTCGACTGTGCTGTATTTTCCTTCTTTCTTTCTTAAACGGAAATTTTCATTGTTTTTAGAATGCATTATTAGATCTTTTGGGTGGTATGGATCCAGGAGAGCATGACATTGTGCATGACGTCAACTCTTCCAATAGTCAATCAATTTTCAATTTAGGAAATACATCTGCCATAAACAACAACCTATTAAGCAGTACAAGTAGTGGTGGTGGCGGACTGGATTTATTAGACTTATTGGGAGGCGGTGGCACAACAGAGACTTTATCTGTTCCTCCAAGCAATGAGATGCAGCAGACTGGAACCGCAGTGAATGCTAATTGTAATGCATTGCCTTCAAACCTTTCTTCTTCATTTCCCACTCTATCAAACATGCCTTTATTTGCAACCGTACCTCCATCTGCAGTTAATGGAACCGTTTCGTCCTCGACGCAATTCGAACTGATACCTGGTCAGTTTTTCCCAACATCATTCTTTGCATTGGGCAAGTCGGAGCAACTTGCTAGTCTTAAACAAAAGGTGGAACAAGATAGCATAATGTCAGGTAAAATTAAATAATCTAATCAGTTTAACCAAAGATTCCGTGTTGTATTGAATAATTGTGCTACTCATGCTTACAAGGAACTTTATTATGAAACAATAGAATATGGCAGATCAATGCTAGCTTATTCGGATGATGCAGTCTGGATAATTTTTGTACCGCTGTTGACCTATACAGCAGCAAACAATATCGTACTACAGGTCAGAATCGGGAGTAAAAGTCCGACGCAACAAATCACAGACTTTGTTTTTCAGGCAGCAGTTCCAAAGGTAAGATTAAGAATTTGCTGTTGTAATACATTCAGGTAGTTTGAATGAAATCATGATTTGCTTCAAAACCTTTTTAAGACCTTACAACTAGCTCTGGATCCTCCATCAGGGACGACAATCAGCAAAGGAGATGTAATAACGCAAAAAATTACAATTGGAAATCCTTCCAAGGTTAGTTATATAAAAGTAAAGCATGCCTATATCATATAGGCTATATGGCAGTCTTTTTCAAATTCAAGTGCTATTTTTTCATTTTTACAGGTGGTGCTTAAAATGAGGCTTAAACTAACGTATACATTAAATGGATCCTCTCAAGAAAAGCTTCATGAAGTACACGATTTCCCAACTGATTTCGGGTGTAGTTAGCTATTTTGATTTTAAATCCGTCCTATCACATGGTTAAGAATACTATTACCTATGTCATCTTTAAACTCGTTAATAATGCATGGAACTTTGAAAGTTTGAAATGGCGTTGTATAAAAATCATTGATTGGAATTATTGTATTATTACTAATAATTTAATAAATAACTATAATAACATCATGAAAAAGATCCAGCTGCAATCCCTTATGTGCTAACAAGTTGAACTCATCGAAAGTAATCTTAGAAAAGCTCTCTGATGGCGTTTATTGGAGAGTTTGACTCGCTCTTTAAAATCATGTTGGTCGAAATTCCGAATAATTCTCCTTGATCATTGTAAATGTTAGGCCAGGTTGGTCAAGAACAGGATACAATAAAATTGTGTGTGACGTGCCCACCTAAGCATAAAATAACAAACCATTTGTCCCATTTTTTATACATATTTTTCCAATTGGTAATATGACGCTCCCGTGTACATGATCATTGAATACATTGGCCAACATGGTTGGAGCCAAACGTAACGTGTATCTTTTAAACGCATTAGAATGACTTTCTTATCTTATTTGTGAATAACTCAACTTGAAAGTAGTGTACTATTTGACGCAATTCGTACTACCACATCCCTATACATCCATAATAGCTTACATAGACGTAAAATCATTACTATTAGTAGGATTCTGTTATAAACTGCTGTTAGAGTATTTTATTATTATCCTATGTAGTAAGATAGGATCAAAATGACTGTATATTGTGTAAAAATGTCGTGATAAATAAAGATGTTGCTTATCCAGGATTTAAAAAGTTTTGAAAGCAACAATATATACTATGAAATGTGATGAGTGTTCCATTTTATGATTTCTGTATTCCCTCCTAGATACCTATGTAGTCGTAGGAATTTTCGTATTCGTAATCACTGCCACTGCGCGGTCAATGGTAGTACCATCAACATTTCATGTTATGAATATGTTAAATCCTGCGCGCTGTTTACTGTTTATGTTTTGTTTGTTTAGATTTCCGGTAAGTATGTAAGCACGCAAACAGGTAAAACCTGAAAGTTAACCGCACGGGAAATATTTCAATTGGTATATTTATCACGCTTATTGCGGTACTATAATTAAAATGCAATAAAAATGACAACTTTCGCTGTAAAGAATTTTTATTCTGATTCTTTATAAAAACATCTATGTTGTTTAACGAATATCTTAAATGTATATATCCTTAATTGTTTTTGTAATTATTGATCTTGTTAACGTATTTGCGGACTACCAAAGTAATACTAAATTATATTAATAATAATAAATATACATCATTCATATAGTTAAACATAATCTTTTAAACCCTAGCTAAATTTATAGTATGGTATACCCATTTTTGATTTTATCGGTAGGAAACAAACAAAAAAAATAAGAACAATCCCCAAATTGATTAGCCGTGACATTGACACATCTCTTGTCATTATACAAGCAAACCTCAGCCTCGTCATTAACTGCACAGAACTGCAGTAGAGTGGTAATTTTTGAAATTATACAAGATAAAATTACTATGATAGAAGTGTAAGGGACCAGATTATAACAACGCGAACAACATGCCTACCTACATACACCTATTTCTTTATATACACGTGTAATAATTAAGTAAATACCTAACAAACTAGTTTACTTATCAGTCAATGGAAAGGTAATATATTTGATAATTCGTTAAAACATTTTGTTGTTGCTATTCAATGACGGAAGCAGAGATAGGTCGCTTCCACATGTAAGTCCCTGTGAGTCTGTCACATGCCAATTTGGCTTCAAACGCAGTATCAAAAGCAACACGTGCATCTCCCGTAGGTTTTTGCATGTCATCATAACGTCTAATGATCCTATCCGGTGCTATCCTTATTTTAAGAATCTCTTCCAAATACTGCAAAATGTCGTCCATAGAAGCTTTATAAGGAATATTTTCCAAGCCAATTACACAACCTAGACAAGAGACACAGATGCGAAAAAAGAGAAACAAAAATGTTTTAACAAAAACTTGGAATAGAAACTTGCATGCAATATCCAAATAATACTTTATATACAGAAATAATTTTAGCTAAATAAGCTGAAAAATCTGCGTCTTTCTTCTTGGGGTTGTTCTTGTTCACCTTTCTTATTGAATAAAGCCATATCATCATCTGTAATTAGTATTTGAGATTCTTCTTTATTGCTATTCGGGTGATTTGGTCTGCCTCTTCCCATTCCATTCTGACTACGGAAATCATTGCGAGCATTGTTGTCACCGCTGAAACGGCTGATTCTTCCACCAGAAGGATTAGAACCTCCTCGCCCTCCTCTTCCGCCACCCTGGCCGCCACCTAAGTTTGGTCTAACAGGTCCAGATCCAGGCCCAGGTCCACTTTGCTGCTGAAGTGCTTGTTCAAATATATTAGGGCTGCTTGTAGGTGTAGGGAATCTCGGCATTCCACCGGCGCCAGGTGCACCTGCACCACCGCCCCCTTGCCCTTGCCCTTGACCTCTGAGTGGAGGTGGACCCAGCAATCCGGGTCTTGGATTTCTAATAAAGCTATTCGACTGTCCAAACTCTCCAGCATTGCCTGCAGGTGCCGGAGCTCTGCTATTTCGACTAGGAAGGAGTGAAACAGAAATCTGACCTCGACCGAACAACATGCCGTCTTTTGTTGTTGCCCGTTTTGCCTTATTGTTATCAGCAAATTCGCAAATTACTTGGCCACTGCACTGACCATCTGTGTCATATAAGATTCTGACATTCATTGGTGCAAGGCCGATATCAGAAAAGAAATCAAATACACCCCGTTCGGTTATGTTGGACGGGGCACCTTTCATAATAACGGTCGTCGTCTCGTCATCCTGGACGGACAAATTTTTTAATTAATTAATATGAACACCTACATACAAACTAATTTCTCTAGATCTAGAGATTTATTAAACATACCAGTTCCAAATTTAGCTCAAAAATGGACTTGGCATCCTGAACCTGGCCCATTCCTCCCTGTATAGGACCACCACCAGGACGACCTGCAGCACCACCTCCAATGCCCATGGGTCCTCCAGATGTTCTTGCCTTTGCTTTTTGTAGATCGTCAACATCACAAGTTTCAACTACTAGCGTTGTCCCTAATGGTGATCTCGCAATGGAATCAATGACACCTTGTGCCACTGCTGGAGAATCGAATTGTACAAAGGCTGTGACTGAATGTCTATTTGTTGGAGTTGGTGCTGCGATAAGAACTATATCGTGACACGGAGTATCTTGCATGTACCGAGTACACAGTTCATGTTTTGTAATCGTTGGAGCAAGTCCTCTAATGGCTATGCAACTGAATTGATGAGGGGCGCTGCTAAAACCTACATTGAAATTTGTTTGAAGAATTCATACATGAAACGTTGAAGCTTTAAAGGGGCGAAGCGGTACTATTACAAAAATTATGACAAGCCTTCACTTACGACTTGATCTATGATGATTTGTAGCGGAAGCAGCATGAGAATTATGATGAATATTATGACGCTCAGATCTGTTATTATGATGATCCTTATCCCTGTCACCTCTAACACTCCGACCACTTGCAGCATTCTCCCTTTCCCTCTCTTCCTTTTCTCTGTCAATATCCCTCTCGATTCTGGTTTTATTTAACTTGTACTCGTGTGTCCAAACCTCCATTGTAATACCTTCAATAGTGATCGCCGAGCCTCGCAATTTTCTCCCATTGGATTTGTACACTCTTGGGAATTCTGGGGCGTTTTGCAACTTCAAAAAGGCAACACCTTCATCATACAATCTTACAACGCCATCGGAACCTCCCATCACCTCAGCGCGAATGAACTCTTTGATTTCTCTGTAAGAGGCATCAGTTGGAATTCCAGAGAGCTTGGCCCCTGGCCACTCTTCTGTTGTAGTATTGGTGCTATTTGGGGTTGGAGATGCTTCATGCTCTTTTTTATTTCTAGCACTTTTGGGTTCGGAAGAATCCTGTGAACTTTTATCAGGACTGGAATCGCTTCGACTACGACGTTCAGGGTCATTACGCTTGTCACGGGAGTCACGCCTAGGTTTGCCAGATCTATCCCGGGATCGACTCCGACTGCCAGAGGGTTTTTGCCTACGATCGGCGGTGCGGTCCCTTTCACGACTACGACTTCGACGGCGTCGACCGAGCAAACCTCCTTCTCGTCGCTCTCGGGATCGGGAACGACTTCTTTGTCTTTCTCTTATGATGTTTTCCACACGATTGTTGTTCATCATATCTGCCCTTCCAGAGGGAATGGCGCCAAGCTGAAAACCTCCTCTGTCTTTATTGTTTGGATTCATTCCCATATTTCCAAAAGGAGGACGTACATTGCCACCCATATGATGTGGTCTGTTACCCATCCCCATTCCCATAGGTCCTCCCCCATGATTCGGTACACCGACACCAGCACCATATGCATTGTTATTATTATGCATGCCAGGAGCTGATCCAAAGTTATTGCCAAGTCGGGGACCCCCAACATGACTACCAGATAAAGTAGGCGTAGCACCACTTTGAGGCACTGATGAGTTGGGAACTCCTAATCCACCCATTCCCCCGTTATTCATTAAACTCATTCGTGGTGGTGGATTGCTGAATGGATGTAAAACAGAAGTAGATTGTTGACCTGCCATAGACATTGTGGTGTTCATCACGCTAGATGATAATCCTAAAACAGCAGCAGTTGTTGGTGTAGGGGCCATTCCCCCTAGTGAATTTGACTGACCTTGAGCAGCTGCAGCAGCTGCCCCAGCAGACAATAAATTCGCAGGAAATGGTAAGTTCATGTTTCCCAGTGATGGAGGTGGAACTAAAAATGGATTCCCGTTGGCAAAAGCGGATACAGCAGCAGCAGAGGGGTTATTACCACTTCCAAAATGTAATCCACTCCCCGATGAATTTTGGTGATGATGATGCTGTTGTTGTTGCTGATGATGAGCACTCGGAGAAGAGTGTAGTCCAGGATATGCCGTCTGACCGTGACCTGATTGTTGATGATGCTGATGCTGAGCCAGAAATGCATTGTTTGCACCTCCTAAAGTGGCAGATGGAATGGCAGACATGGTACTAAATAAAAGAGCAGGATTGGAATTCAAATCCGCCTGGGGGCCACCAGCTCCGGAAGTGCCACCACCACCCAAACCACTGCCTGTTAAACTTCGCAAATAGTCATTAGCTGCTGAGCCAGATGATGTCGGGGACATGGAACTCGATACCGAGTTGTTGCCTGAATGACCAAACCCGTGATGATGATGATGGCTGCCTGTAGAGGATGATACTTGAGATGACAGATGATGATGACTGGTGGGAGATGATGCTCCGGTATTACCCATATGATTTGATGGAGGGGTAGACTGATGGTGATGAGGACCACCAGGTCCTGGCATTGGTCCAAGACGGGCTTGCTCAATTACCTGTTGTATAAGATGCATGGCGAAAATTCAAAAATATGAACTTTTAACGTCTCTTTCAATCAATTGTGGCTTATGATTAATTTTCATTAACGACATTACTATTTAAATGATCTTGTTCGTTTACATCTGCAATTAGATTTTGGGTTTGGTAACGTAAAGACCGACCATTTGTGCTTGTGACACAGATGGTAAACCGGAAATGCAAAGAAAAACGGATGATGAAAGAAAACGTTTGTTCTTGTTCTTTCGTAAATAATAATCATCGTTTTGGTTTTGCTTGCGAAGTTTGGTGTCAAGTATTGGATGATTTACGACATTTAATTAAATGTAAATAAGTGATATATAAGGATTGCATTGTAAGTTGACGAAAATACTATAAAACAGAAATACCGGCCAGCAACCAACAACACAAAATTGAGTGGCATAAAAGCATTGATGAGATGCAAATTGCAATCACGGGTCACGGATCACCACATTATTGCACACCATTTGCAAATTTCATTATTAGGTACGTATATAAGATTTTGAGTTTCATTAGAGTCCGGTGAGGTATATAATGACACTGTTTTACTGGGTTCGTTGGTTCACGTAGATTCCTCCAATGTTCCTAGTTCTTACAGTAAGATTTTTAACCACAATTTTAGCTGGATGAAATTTTGCGGAAACTATTCGACGAGAGTAGTGTGTCTGTCCCATACCCGAGGAAATTGATTTTATGGTATATTTCTTCAAGGGATTAGCAGAAATATGCCGAACAGTAAAGATGCCAGCCAAGCAAGCAACTGGTCTTGCCACTTATTTATTACTGTCATGCTTTTACTTAAAACTATTTAATAATGCACGTTGTTTTTATTTGCAGATTAGTGCACTGATGACTGGTTTTAAATACCATGTCGTGCTATCATTAGTATGCGTAAATTACAACTTTTCTCTGGGCGTCGTCATTTTCCTTACATCCTTCATGGAGATGTTATTTTTGATTTTTGATTATGCAAAATATTGATTGGATGGAGATAATCAATTGACAATTGACCAATACACTTTTCTAGTAAATACTCATTCGCAAAAGCAAGTTGCCCATAAAAATGGGGCAAGTAGGGAAAATGTATTTTGCATTGGTCGCAAATTGGGACAAACCAAAGACAATTTTGTTACCTCTCATTAACCAAAAATTATCTGAAAACTATAATTACAAGAGATTCTTGATCCTTTCCATTTAAATATACTTTTAGTTTAATCAGTACTAGTACTCAATGTAGCTAGCTACTAGGAGCTTTTTTTTATTAGGATCACGGGAGGGTTGCGGTCATTTCAATTTTAAAAGATTCCTGTTTCGAAATTTACACATAATATATGAAATTTGCAAAATATAATGAACATAATATACAAAGAATAAAAAGGAAAATCCATGAACGATAAAGCAGGGCAAATGGTTTTAGTTGGCTTTTACGCACGTATGATGTGATGAAAATAGATGCTGTATCTCCGATTCGTAAATATGAATGGCCATTTATACCTACCACTTTCCATTTTAGGTGAACTTCAACCACTTTCAATTTGTATCAATTTACTCAAATGAATGATACTACTATGTACTACGCGGGAGTAAAAGTGTGAGGGAATGTGATAAAGGCTTTATGATAAAGCTCCGCCTTGAGCCAGAAAAAAACAAACAATAATAGGAGTTTGCTTTGAGAATCAGTGACATCAAACGCCCGTATAAATCATGGGAAATTGGTGGAATTACTTTCCCAATGCAGTATCAAACTGAAGAAATAATATCAGCATAAATTATAACTGGATCTGGTTGGACGGTCCATGCATGAAAGGACTTTCTGTTGGAGGAAGACTGACGCTGCAAGACGAGCTAAACGGAGGTCAAGACACGTTGAATAAACGAAAAGTTTAACTGGCGTAATAAAGTGGACAACACAAAGTACATCCGTCAGGCAGGTTAATGAGAAAAGCTGAGAGAGGAAAATTCTCGTATACCCAGCTCCGGGTGAAAAGATTTTGAGTGTGAAGAGTAACTGCCGCAAAATCATCCAATTGTGTCAGCAACAATAAAAAACAGACGATGCAAAAGACACTACAAGAAATCGAGGCTACGGTGATTTGGTGGTATTCATAAATCATCATATAATATGCTATATGTCGTATTTATAACTATTTTTATGTAAAAATGCTAACGACAATTTGTTATGGTCTGTACAATAGCCTCTAATTCAGTTTTAAGAAATAAATTGTACATCTGACCTTGCGGTAATAAAAATAAATATTTCATCATTATGTAATTATATATCTTAAGTTAAAAATTACGAAAATATAATTGGCACCTTGTACATCTCGTTGCGTGAGCTTAGGAGCAAACTAACAGGGGAACCCTTGAGAGGTTGTCCAGTGATTCTCATTGCTTGTCTTGCATCTTCATCTGTACTAAATGCGATGAAAGCATCCCCTTCCGGTCCACCGACGATATGAACACCACCATCAGGAATAGATAATCCATGGAAAAAGTTACGAATATCAATGGAACTTGCCGTTAGTGGCAAGTTTTGGAGGCGGATTATAACACTCATTTTTGCAAATGTACTAGTTCGGTTTCTCGTGATCCAGAAAAAATTATTGGTACATAAAAATACAAACCCGTCGTCCTTTGAGGAGCGTCAAAAATCTGTAGTTCTTTCGGATTTTCTCGGAATCTTAAAAATAATTACCAAGATCGATTCCCGTTTGTAGAAGTAGAGGTTGGCGAGCGCCGAACGGCGCCAGTTGGCCTGTTTTAGATAATGAATGATCTAGTGAAAATTACGTAAAGACAACAGCAATGGAATGGTATATATCTAAATCCTGAGTAATATACCGTAGATTTTCAACAACAATTGATCTCAACAATGCTCTGAATTAATGTAATACTTCATTTTTTATTTAACCGTAACGCGGCACTATTTTGGCTAATTATGACGTGTGACGTTGATTTTTATCACAGGAAAGGGGCTATATCAAGGGCAGTCGAAATTTTCCTCCTTCTAGTTTCACAATAAAATCGACTACTGTAAAATCCGGATGCTGCAGACTGCAGACGATAATTAATGATTTATGATCAACAAATATTTTTATTCTTGATTGTAAAATATTCGACGAGAGAACAAACTGCAATTCATCTACTACTTATTATTATAACCATTGCTTCAGTAAAATGATCAATTAATATTTTACACCATTTAAACATTTACAAATAACGGCAACGGCATGGATAAATTCACAACTACAATCTATAAACAATCGAAAAAATACTGCAGTAACCAGAGAAACATGTCGTAGTTGGGCTGGGCCAAAGGATGATCTATTGATCATTACTACAGCCAATCTGCGAGCAGGGGGAAGGTTCAACCTAAAATACTATGGGGTGCAGAGATACAAAATGTATAATGTTTGCTGCATGCTGCTTGGTTTGAGTCAAGTCGAAGTTATATACACTTGCTTGTACATACTTACTTCTTGTGTTGTTGTAATCAACACAAGTCTACTTCGACACACACACACGAAAAATGCACATTCAACAAGCATGCTATGCTCAGAGCAGGGCAGGCCACCGGTGGCCGGTGGGATAAATCAGGCCACCGG
>JAHZNB010006946.1:0-12643 GCA_027744295.1 Callyntrura guangdongensis | reverse complement strand
ATCAATTTTATGACTTTTTATGCAAAATGAGTTGAGAGAAAACTCTACAAGTAAGTTAGGAGGAAGTGACTGGAAATTCCAAAACAAAAGGGAAAATAGGTGAACTGCATGGAATTAGGCAGATTGACTACGTATTAAATGTGTCAAGTGTGTTCTGGATGATTATCAACATAAGTACACAGGCAACAGTCCGCAGCTAACATCATAGGCAGGGAATCTGCTTCAACTGTGAAATTGTTCAGGCTTGAATGCTTTCTGTCTGTCTGTCACTTGTGTCTAACTTTTGCCACAGGTTAATGTGCTACATGCCAGCTCACGTCACGTCATGTTAGAATTGAAACTTGAAAGCCCGAACTACACTCATAGTCACGCATCGCTTAACCCTCTTCAAAGGATTGATCGGACAGAAAATAAATAGAAATAAATACAACGATGATCAATATAATCACAATACCTGTCCATCTCCAGCAACCTGTCTTTTTCTTCTGCTGTACCCTCCCCGATGTTGCTGCAAGTAAGGGTAAGCTGGTCGACTGCTTGTTGGATCCCGGTGATTCCACCACATGGATTGAATCATTGGAGGTATTGCTGCTGCCGCAAATTGATACCCTCCACCACCACTATTTCCTCCTCCGTACCCTCCATATTCCCTTTGATAGCGGTTGTTATTATTTGCATTGTAAAATGAATTGGGATATCCACCAGACGTGTGATTGTTGTTGTTGTTGTTATTCCGATAGTTTCCATTGTTGTTATTGTTATTATTATTGTATTGATTATGATTGTTGTAATAATGGTGTTTATCGTTTGGAGAACTGTAACCGCCCTCGTACGGTGCAGGACCATAGGTTTGCGAGATCAGAAAATAATCGCGGTCTGACTCACTTCGAATAAACTGCTGGTAGGTTGAACCATATTTGTACAATAAGTATGAGACCACTTCCCTGCAACAAAGCAATCAAAAAAGGAAACAATGCAGAACGTCCATGCATTCACGACAAGTGATTTCAATCATTTACAAAAAGTACTCCTTAGCAAGGTCATTTTATTTTGCCACAATAAGCAATATTAACCAACAACGAACAACGGCAAACAAATAAAGTTCTAAAACTGAAAGGCCATTTTCTTGACCCTGGATCACTTTCAAACAAGTGAGTCCTTTTAACAGTTAAGTAGAGTCATATTCTATTAAAGTGTTCATTGTTTCTTAGCCTGACTGTCAGCTATTTTGACTGGTATATACCCCACAAAAAATTAATTGTTTTTTGCACTCCTTTTCTTTCATTACAAAAGTCAATATTTGATTTTTTCATAATAGCTTGTTGACGAGGTGCAATGTCATTTTTGCTATTCGCAACTCGTCCCAGGTCTGTCTGTCAACCATTGCATGGTTGCGTTTATAGCTTTGCGTCTTTGGTACTTTGCAGTAATAATTATTTACTGAGTAGACCTGAATCTCATGGACCTCAGAGTTATTTAGTGGATAGTGAGAGAGGGATGCAAAAGTACACGCAGAAATGTAATACTAGCCAAGTCGGGCAACGTTTTCAGATTTCTTTCTAATGTTGCGCACTCAAGTTCGCTTGTTCACAACTGACAGCAAGATTAAGCAATAAAAATCCATACAAATGTGTCATTCATCAAGTCAATTAACAAATCGATCGTTGACTCAAGGTGGATATACTCACGCGAGACGACAAACTATGAAATCAGACACACACAGACAACAAAAGCATCTTCAAAAAAACTGCTGTGGTAAAATGGACGTTTGCTCTACACAGTACCCATTATTTTTACACGAGCAATCAAGGAAGTGCCTATCTATTCACCACCCCACCGCATGACAATTTTTTCGTGCAAATTGTCTGTGAAACAAACAAAAAAGCTATCAGTCTGTAGAGCATAGAGAAGTAATTAGGAATGTTAATCATGACACAGAGAGGAGTCATGTCATGTAAATAAAATAAAGTATCTCATTATTGCGTGTCAATTAATTCGAGAGAGCTACTTATACTGTCTCTGGCTGCTAACAATTAGTTGCAATGCTTGTTCGCTCTCACTTACAGCAGCAAACAACAGAGAGTAGGTTGGTTGTGTAACGGAAGCAATTAAAGGGACTTCCCCGATAAATGCCTTAAAATCATTTTGCTTTTATCTACCTAAATAAATATCACAAGCGTAATTTTTTATTGCTTATTTTTTACATCATACGATTTATCTAAGGATACCGATTGTTGCTGTAATTATAAAAACGGCAGTCAAGGGTGTGATTTAAATCAGTCGTAAATCCCAAATTGCTTTTACTTTTTACGCTACAACAAGTTATGGTATTATGACATGCTCTCAATTTTTCATCACTCACAAGTCAGGTTTACCTTTTAAAAAGATTTGCATTTGAAAAAGTTGAACTTGACTTTAGCTTCTCAGAATTCTTATTTCATCTGTAACTTTTTTCTATTATCAACACTTCAACGAGCGGTGCTGCGGGAATCCCGCTATGCCAGTTGCAAAGTTGTTAAAATGTTAATTACTTCATTATCGATGATTTATTTAT
Source organism: Callyntrura guangdongensis (assembly GCA_027744295.1). NCBI lineage: Eukaryota > Metazoa > Arthropoda > Collembola > Entomobryomorpha > Paronellidae > Callyntrura > Callyntrura guangdongensis. The sequence continues at coordinate 10,089 of JAHZNB010006946.1, read as the reverse complement.
AGCTGTTGATGTCTTACGGAGGTTGCCTCTAATAACTACTTTAGTATATGGTTAATTATTATTTTTTACCTGAACAAACATACCTAGCTATACGCATCCAGAACAACGGGTGTCACTGGACAGGATGCAGACAGGTACAAAAATATTCAAGCATATTTGATATTGTGTTATTGTGTATGCCCTATGCACATTTTGAAATATTTTTGTACCTGTGTGTAACGCTGCTATTATTAGATATTTATTTTTTCATTGGATTTTCATTTAAAATAACGATTAAAACTATAATATCATATCAAAGGGCAGCAATTATTACTATGCACGTACGTGGGATATGTATCAATTTTTTCACAAAATGTCGATCCATGTTTTGCGCAAGACGGAGTCTCTCCAGGTGGGGCCGGTAAATAAGGATATTTCTTGGCTGGGTAGTACGAGCTCGGCGGATAGCCTCCTAGTACCACACACGTAGAGACTGATAGCAACACAAGCACTGTGGCGAATCCTGTTGATGACGATGATAAAGATGATTTTATAAATATTCCAGGCATTGTTTCCTGTTTGTAATAGGATCTGGTGCTCCCACTACTACTATGTCTGACACTACCTTGCTCACTACTTCTTTTTTCTGATGCAGTCCAGCTACTGACAGAGCTTCTTCGTTTGAAAGATTGCGTGATCTGAAAAAAATAACAACAAAAAATGAACGTGCACACACAAGGCAGAGCAACGAGCGTTAATAAAAAATGATGGTGGTGGTATCATCAGCATCATCAAGAAAACAAAGATGTATAAATTTAGCATGTTGATCTCTGATGTAGCTTGTTATAAGTATACCAACTAAAGCGCTTGTTCTATTCACCCTTAAAGCACGTGTGAAATAAATTCAATCTTGGACTACACCACCACCGCCGCCACCATTAGGTATTTTGTATTTTATGAGCAATTATGCCAAGAGCCATCGTCGTATCCGTCTCTGCGCCTCAAAATGTTTACATGAAAATAAAGTGACGCCGGCCATTTGAAAAATAAAAATAATAATAATACGTTCTTGATCCGTGCGCTAACTAAATGGCTGTATAATGAAGACAATAATTTTTCTCTGTTCAGCTGCTCAGCTTCTGGCCTGGTCTTATGTACGTACGTGCAGACCAGAAGTACGTACTTTTAGAGTGTGAAGTGAAGGTAATAGACACTCTTAATTTTTTACAAGTAATATCAAATGAAAAACTGAAGCTGATGAAAAAAAATGTATTAAATCACGGAATGACACCAAACGTACAGTTTCGTTTATAGTTTGAGGATAGGTTCAGCTCTAGCACATCTCTCCTCTCTTTTTAGAGCTTTCTACGCCTGTAATTTGCAGGAAAATGAGATAGATACAATTACACCTTTCTGGACTTGATTTAATGTTGTGGGAACTCCTTCCCCTTTGATCAACAGCTGGAACAGAGCATATTTTTATATGCAAACTTTAGCTCACCGAATCGTGTCTAGAGAGGAAGAGGGTTGTTATTGTGAATGATTCCAAAAATATCCAAAAAAAAAGATTTCGTGTATACACAAATGGGCAAATATGTACGTTTTCTAAATAGTCACGGATAGATATAGAAAGTGACCTGTAAGGCAGACAGGCACGATAAGAACTAATTTTGTGTAAATTTGTTTCAAGATTCAGCCAATTTACTGCGGAACGAATATAACGAATAGTTAGCATTTCATGTTCAGATGACGGTGATAAGCGTGATTTTCATGCCTGTATGATACTACAGACAGAGGGAAGTTTAATAAGCAAAACGATATTAATAGTAACTGCGAGATAACCGCAATACGGTGAAGAGTATTCAGCTTCTGGAGTTTTTTTCTTCTCTCTCTCCCTATCCTATTACGCAATAGACAGCCGACAAACATGCAGTGCGTTTATCCGCCTTTGTTGTAATAATTTATATTTTCTTAACATTATTGGGTTTAGAATTTTGTTCTCATCGCATAATCATCCAGTGTATCGTTACACCGTTTCCACAATTTGCAAACATTTCAGTAAGTTTACTTTACTTGTTGTAAGTGAAAAACGAAGGAAATGTTTGCCTACGATGCTGACGGACGACAGATCTGACAATGGGAGCCACGCAAAATACAGGGTAAATAAAGCAACATAGAGAATGCGAGATGTCTACATGCATCATATAATAATTTTTGATAGCCTGGCCATCAGCAACAATTTTGAGTACATAATAATTCATGTCTCCTCTTTAGAAAAAAATAGCTAGTTTTTCATATCACATGACATCATTATTTTTCTGCACTTTGCCTTAATTGACGACTTCATAATACTCCAGCAGACATAGGATACTACATGAAACTCATGCCTAATTTAATCCCATAATTAGCTCAAGAAGTGTTTAGTTTTGGTTAAAATATTTGTTCTCCTTGTTGAGTTGGTAGTTGGGTCCAAGTGTTCCAATCGTAAAAATAGTGTTTTTAAAATGCTGACATTCTGCCATAAATGCTAAATTCGCTGTCCTGTCGTCTGTGTGCTACTATCGATGCTGCCACTGGAAGGGACACATGTTTAATTTATGCAGACGCTTCTCGTAAAGCTCTTGATGTGGCCCTGCTTTTCTATGATTTATGACAATTATTAAAACAAAAGAGACAATAGATTTTACGACACTATTATGCGCACAACTACTGTAAGCTACTATAAGAATACTGTAAGATAATAAGAAACGTGAACATTGGCTCATAATTCGTTTGTACATATTTTTTAATCGTTAGGTAGGTTAAACAAAGGTATATGAAAGTAGCTTTAGGTTACTAAAAGCTGCCACCTTACTACGTTACGGTGCACATTGTCGAGACCGAGACCATGGGATTGGGGATTTTCAATGTCATTTACCGACCCCTCTTTCCTCTCAAGTTGCTTTCATAAGCCATTAAAATCCTCACATTTTAGTTGAGAACTCTGTCAATACCATCATTCCCCACCATCATTTGCCTTTTGTATTTATCTTTGTTGACAGTTTAACAAAATAGCGACACGGACAAACATGATACACCACATAAACGCTGCTATTATACTGTCATTCCTTTACACCGCAACAGTAACTGGTAATCGTTCAATGATTTTAAAAATCTTTAAAATGACTCATAATCGTAATATATACATGAATAAGAACCAGCTAGCGCTAATAAATTTTGTCGTTAAAAAATTGCATTCTTTGTAAAATATTAAATTCAACATTGCTCATATATATGACCGTCATGATTAAGTAACTGTGCTACAGAGAAGAAGACGACCAAAAATGATACATGATACATTGGGGTAGTAATGAGGGTGCTTGCTCACCAAGTACAATGCGTACAGTTTTTTGCCAACAAAACATTTGTTGGAATTGGGATATAAAGTTTTGTGTCATACAATCAACAATGCGTTTTTTTGTCCCTCCTGTAAAAAATCTCTCTTTACTCGTACTGGTAAAATGCAGAAATGCAATACTACTAGAGATTTTAAACACGTACACGATTGTATACCTCACATTAATTTACAGACACCATCCACGCTTCTCGTTACTACAAAACGTTATATAATTTCACTATTTTACCTTTCTTTACGAAGAAATGGTGGTGGTAGTGTGCATGCATCATCATCGTCAACATGAGTTGCATATTATTTTAATATTATTGTTGTCAAAAATGGTTATTAACTCCTTCTGACTTTGGATACATCATTACTAGACATTGCTACACGATCATTACAAAGACAAGTACACGCTGTTTTTTTTAACCCGCAGAATAAGCACTTGTAGCCGCTTCTCTCGATACACAGATTTTTACATGGATTTGTAGCTGCACTTTGCTTGCCGTTAAGTTGTTTGTGGTGGAAGCTTCCATTCTCTAACAACAAATCATGAGCAACAACAATTTCATCTACTAAAATGATGATGATTTGTTGACCCATAACTACATTTGTACTTGCACCGTAGATTACACAGCAAAAAAATTTAGAGGCCCGACCGGCTTTTCGCATTGCTGCAATCTGTAGCGCCAAGTCAGTTATTAGTTGTGTGATGCGCACCTAATGGCATATTTTATCTGAGAAGTGACAAATGCGCAAGATGCCAATAATAATGACGAAAATTTAGGTACGTTTGCGGTAGTGCAATTCCATGTACTTGTGCATGCTATTCGTCAGTAATAATAAACAATTTACCTACTTATAAATTTCGATAAAGTTCAATTCAATCAAAGCAGCAGAATTCATTTAAAATGTTAACGTTATCTGAGAGTCGTAAAGTAACAAGCCGTTTCTGCAAACGTGTACCTACTTCAAATGAGGAGGGCTTCATTATCATCAGGCAAGTCATCATCGTCAGGGACGGGACAGTCAGCTTATGCGACAACGGAGAAAGAGATTCTCCCGCAATAACTATTTAACCAAAGAGCACAATAACCTGTTGACATTTTTCTTCAGATTTTGTATCCGTGAAGAATCAAACACGTAAAGCGTATGTCGTAAACTAATTTGTAAGTTGTGATCTGTCAGCAGCACTACGCTAGTACCAAAAAAGGTGTGATTTATTATAACGAAATGGTGTGACGGCTATATAAAACATTATTGCCTCACCTTTTAAATTAAATGAATCAGGTAAATGGAAAATGCTAAAATGACATAATGTAACATGTAAATTGATTGCATTACTCACTACATTATGATGATGATGATGACGGTGACGTCGACGACGACAGTGGGCCAACTATTAGAGTAAGAATGGCCAGCAAGGTATAAATAAATAGAGGGAGAAGAGCAGCCCCCATAAACACTCTCACATTGCAGGCAAGAGCAAACCACAAAAACTGACTAATTTAAGATTTGTGATGCAGTGTGTGTTAGTTTCTACTACGCATTCTACGACAAGTACTGTTACCCTCAGAGAAAATTGCTGGTAAAAAAAGATACCCTTGGGCACGTTTTCAAATATGCTAATAATGATAAGTATTACAAATAGTTAAGAAAACAATTGCGATTATGTATGCACAACATGTCATTACATTTACTATACTATACCGCACAGTAAATAATAATATGTAGTAAAATGTTGCCGTAAACTTCAGACACATACGTACAAGAAGGACGATTACCTCTACCACATGCAGTAATAGTAGACGAATACAATAGAGCAGCACTAGTTTTTGCTGGTACTATATTTGCACGCACGGAAGATGCTCTCTGTCTCCCAATTTTTCCCTTGTTTTTATTGCCTCTCCTCTTTTTCAACTTGTTCCAATTTAATTGTTATTTAGATAGAGCGCAGCAAAAAAATGAGCTGATTTTGATCATATTACGGCCTTTAATGCCTTCTACAAAGACGAACCTCAACCTCGTCAGTCCTCTCTACTCCGCCAGCAAGCTGAGCAGCAATACTGCACAACTAGTTTATTAGGGTAAGAATTTTTAAAAGCCTTATTTCTTCAGGCTCTAATTTGACATAAATATTCGGCGTCTGGTCTACTGTGACTGTGAGTGACGATGACAGGACTGCCTGCCTGGTGCTGGTCAATAGCCTCTTACAAGGCAATGGCAATGTGCCTTGCCTCTCATCACCCCACCTCTTTAGTCGCAAACAGAAAAGAGTTGCTATTATTGCTTATCAGCATGATGATGAGGTTCATTCCATTATTGTGTTGTTTATTGTTACTCTTCTTGTTTTTTTCTTAATCAATCGATTTTCATACGTCTCCTGATTATTTAACAATGCATCAATCCGTCACAGTTATAGCAGTAATAAATGCAATATGGAGCCAGCCAGTTGACTTTGCAATTTATACAACAATAATGGTAGCTTTGCAGCCAGGGATGCAGAGTAGTGGTAGTGGTCAAGCAAGTAAGTAGCCATTAATAATCCCCTTTAAGTGTGCTAATTGAGAGTAACTGCTTGTTTTGTTCGAAAAATCATAATAATTACCTCGTTTGAATGCATCTACTTAGAAAAAAATCAAAGTTGTCTTTGTTACACAACAATAAGCAGATTATCACAAACCTTTTCCCATTTTCATTATCATTGGAACAAGCCTCTCATTTCAGATTTGAATTACAGGCTCACGCCTGTGTTTCTTTCATTTTGGTAATATATGATTATTATTCTAATCTGTACTTACCATCATATGCGCCCTTTTACTGGAACTAAGAAACAAAAAATTAGAAAGACGAAATGCCAACAAAATGACAAGTGTCAATCTGGATAAACGTCACAACTACAACGAAAAAGAAAGAAAGAGAGCACCCCACTTTTTGACTATTTATTTGTATCGTGTTGCAGAATATTGTTTTCTTTACTGCTTTGCACACAAAATCAAGGGTAACTTATCCAATAATCCAAAAAGAAAATAATCGTTCACACTCGTTCAAACGATCACATTTGAAGATGTAAAAGATGTAAAAGCTGCACTTCACTCCACTACTTCACCTCTGAGAGTCCGTCAGTCTTCGGCCACTTCCACTTTCCTTCTGATCTGCAGATGAATGTTTTGTTTGGAGTACTACAACCAGAAAGGTACTGTTTTGTAGACTGCGCAGGACCAGGACTAACAATAGGCTTGGCCAAGGGATAGGTTTGTGTAAATAAAATGAAATGTACATGTGTATATATTTGTCTTCCTACAAGACACTTTTTTCAATGTACAATAACCGTCAGTCATTACGCAGGGAAGCGCCATACACAGGCACACACACTCAAAAAAAAGAGAAATATTCACCAGTGCTGCACAATCAGCAGTGACACTTATTATTATTGGCTTATAGATTGGCAATTAGTTTTTACTTGCGTAAAAGGAGGAGTAAGTAACTTCTATCTCGTCTCATCCTATATCGTCCATAAAAAGTAACAACGAAAAGTGCATGCACATAAATACCTAAAAATGTCATAGACATACAACAACTATGCGTCTAGTGCGACATGTAACACCACTATGTTGCCCACCTTGATTAGGCATTAGGATATGTACGTATATATACGTGGTTATTACATTTTGAAAAAAGTTCACCACTTAAAAATAACCAATTTGATTGGTGTCACAGGCGATGATAGCAGAATAAGAAAAGGAGTACTTACTTTGGAGCCGTAATAATTTGGCCAGGCCAGACACAATAATCAACAAACAGAGGAAAAAATCGATTATCAATGAAATATTATTAGTGGCAGTGTTAGGTAATGTATTTTATAAGAACACATAGAGTTGCGTTGCATTGCTTGCAAGCCCACTGACTGACAGATAAATATGCAAATTTTTGAAATATATATAAACATACAGACGAAGGTTCTTATATATTTTAAATTTTATATAATAATAATAATACTAATCAACTAATACTGCACTACTACTACTGCTGCGCACACACAACAAAATATTATCGAGTGCACATTACAATACAATTTAATTTAATAAGGAACGATCGTAGGATTGTTGTACGAGTGAAAAAAAGGAAGAAAAAAAGATGCCAGTGAAGCGCAGGGGTAAAGGACGTAGGCAAAACTGTAATGTGGTAATCGGTAATAATAATATGATTGTTATGAAGGTGGACGTACACGTTGTTGTACTCCAACCCAAAGCACACACACACACACACCGTCTTCTTCAGTTGCTAAAGTTAAATGAAAACGAAAGTGGTTTGTTCGCTTGCACAAATAACAATCCTCCTCAAAAGTAACCAGCACGGCGTCTTGACTCTTCTCCTCACTCTCAACAATCGTCAGATCAGATTCATTTATCAAGAATCTTTTTTAGCTGTATCGTCTTTCTGTTGATGCTGCTACTATTACTACTTCTGTTAGTCCTATTGCTGCTGCTGAGAAATGATGCGACTTGATACGACGACGCGACGGGACGAACGAGCGAAGTGCACTATTGACTATGAAAAAAGTAAACAATGAAAAAATTGTAAGGTACGCCGTGTCTCTCTCTGCGTGTTATATACCGCATGTGAGGGAAGAGACGACAAGGATCGATGAGGAGGATTGCGGAGACACAGTGACACAGACAACAATTATAACTATATTGTCAGCAGCGGGATCAGAAAGAAGTAGGGAATGCATGCATAATGTTGCATATTATATAATAAAATAATAATAATAATAATAATAATAGTCGTGTAGTATATTTCACATTGTTGTTTGCTTTCTGCCTGGGTTATGCGTGTACCTGCGTAAAAAATGCAAATGTGTATTCAACAATGTTTTACTTTTGTCGATAATGTTTTTATATATATTGTTGTTGATGGTTTGTTGTTGTGGACAGTGGGGATGAAAAGATTGTTGGCGGTGGTGGTGTTGATGATGACGATGAACGATGAAGCAAATAAAAATGTAAGGTAAAAATTTTTATTGGTTGTGGAGGTAGCGCCTTCTTGCTTTTGGATATGCACGGCTGCTGCGTTGCTCCTGTCGTTGATATTCGCGTGATACTTTTGAGCTCTGAATTATGACTGAGTGATGATGACGGGTTGCCGGTAGCCAAAATATCCTCCTGATTATGCCAAAGAGGTACAATATGAGATGAAGTATTGTTATCAACTTTCTTTGTTGATCACTAGTAGCAGCGCGCACACAGGAGAACACCAAGAAATTCGCAGTAGAGGTTCGTCGTGGCAGTCAATCCCATTCTCACTTTTCTCATCATCATCATCATTCCACAAACAAGTGGTACAATGTATAATATATCAGACACCACGCAGGAGGGATTGTCAGTCAGGCACTTGAGTAGCAACTACTTATTTATTTGCATTGCTGATTATTGTTGTATATTATATCACCTGAATTTATTTTGTATGCCCTACAGATTAGTCCACTACCAGAAAAAGCAATAACTTACAGGTACGTACTAATTAAAATAGGCACCATGTAGGCAAAGTGCATATCAGCATAGAATAGCAGTGCAGCAACACACAGCCGCATCCTCATCCATACATCACAAGTACCAAAAATGTGACAACAATTGGCTACAATCAAATTTTGGCTGGTTTCTAAAAGTCAATTGAAATCCTTCGTCCGTCAATAAATTTCAAAGAATTCGACAACAATCAACTATTTAACCACCTTGTGCATAGTCGCATCACCTTTTTGGTACTGATTTGAAAAATGTTTCAAAGGGTAATCCCCTCAGCAGACATTTTTTGTCAAGTGACCGGAAAAGCGCAATTTCTTTATGTGTGATATATTGACTTGTTTGACAAATTCTATAGAACAACACGATCATGTGCTGCATACAAAGAGGAACCTTACATACGTAGCGATGATAATGATGATGATGGAACAATTGAGTTAAATGCCTTGTTCTTTGGTGATAATAAGTACATCAATTGACAAAATCGTAATTGAGTTGATATGATTGCCCTGTTTTCTACAGGATCTCATCATCGCTATCTCATTGACTAAGAGCACACAGGACCTTTTAGAAAACTATCTAATTGACGCTGGCAGTTGGTTGGTTGCGAATTATGTATAACTTGCGCTGTTACCTTTTTCCAACGTACTTCACACTTTACCAGCGATAAAGAAGGAGTAAACAAGGGGAACTTTCAGTGGCATAACCGTAATTGTTCCCACCAGTAACACACAGGAACTTTTGATGAATGTGAATTGTGAATAAGGTTTATATTAAGCTGTCCTTTACGTACTATCTGATACATGAAAGCCCAAGCGATATGGATAAACCAGCAGTTTAGTTGCGTATGTAAACGCGTAAATACTCCTTTTATCCCATGCCATCACACTGTATTTCAACCAATATCAACAAGCCAAACGATTGTACGTAAGCAAGTTTTGTTAGCTTTAGTTTGTCAATGCATATGTATCTCATGTCTGTTTCATGTGCGTTTTTTCTCGTTTCTTGTTTTCATGTTCTCTTGTCCAAAAGTATAAAAAAATAAACAAACTAGTAACGATGAACAATTAAAAGACAGACGAAATTCAGTATAATAAAAATCCCCGACTGACTTAATCGAATCGGAGGATAAAAATGTAGTAAGACGATATCAGCGTCAATTGTTGTTCGTTCGTACGCGCACGCAGTGGCGACGACTGCTGATGAGCAGAA
>JAHZNB010006945.1:0-10288 GCA_027744295.1 Callyntrura guangdongensis | reverse complement strand
GCTGTGGCTACAACCCGAATCCCCCAAAACCACTGACAGAAGACGAGAAACTGATTGTGGAAGCACACAAAATGGTGAAAAGGGCCTTGGACCGTAGCGTGAATCCACCCAGGGACAAATACTGTGAACCACAAACTGAGGCAATGAGGTAACGTACCTATTTGAACTTTTTTTTTAAAAAAAAATCATAAATCATTCATCTTTTTCATTCCTAAACTATTATTCACAAAAAAACCCTATATTTTTTGTATGCGTGCAATTGTTGAACCAAATAAGACTGGGTTGGTTCACCCCACCGCCACCCCCACCAACAAACCTGGAATGTCTGTATATAAAGACGTGTTGGTCTGATACCCCATGTTGTTACTTCCACCCAAGGAGCGACACTGAACCGACTCAAAACGAGATGTACGACGAGCGTTTCAGAGCGGTTCACCAAACGGCCGAGTTTATCCACACAGAGTCAAAACTCCGTTACTTTGACTCGATAATGAACCCAAACGGCTACCGAGGAAAGATAAAAACAGAGAGGAAGCGCCCTTCAGGCGCTGGTGGTACGCTTATTAATAATAAAAAATAAACCGTCATGTAGAACAAAGAAGAGAACAAAGAATAATAAAAAAAAACCAACCCGATATAATGCATAAAGTACTCCAACAACAACAAAACAACACGAAGAGAAAGACCAAAAAAAAAACCGATTTTCCACGCATGTTTTTATATACTATCTACGATCATCGTCGTGTGATGATGAGGTGAGCATCCCAGATAAAAGAGAAAGTGAAGAAGAAGCGATGAAGAAAAAAAAAAGTATATTATCATCATCGTCGTTACGTCAGCATCCCTAATAATCAACGATCCTCTTTTTGTTCCCTTGTGCATATATATATACACCATCCACATGAAAAAACGACGAAAAAATAGGCGTGTACGGGTTTATAGTAAATATACATATAGATCCCCCCCTTGCTTTAAAGCATTTCAAAAAGAAAGCCCTGTAGCAGGTTAGATTTCTAAATACCACATCTCATCAAATGATCATCAGTTTAAGGAAAAAAAAGAAAAATACGAAAGGTGCTCGATTCATCCCAGATTAAAAGCACATGCGTAATTAATAGAATAAAAAGATTTCAACTCGACAAGAGTGATAAACAGAACGAGAGAGAGAGAGAGAAAAGAAAACCCACGAAAAACCGAAAACCACCCAAAAAAAAATATATATATATATGTAAAAACTTATAACTCGTCCAACAACAACAACAACAAAAAGTATGTTGAACACGACGCCGAAAATAGCCGAGTCCCAAAAAAATGACGAGAGAGAAAGAAGAAAGCATATAAAAGCGAGCACACACAACATACACGAATGGCATTACTTAAAAACGGGTCTTCCTTCCACAACAAAATTTCTCATCATCATCATCATCACCGCGACTTACTCGGCAGACCAGAACCCCGTCCGTCGTCCAACTCCAATTCGTATACGTGTATATATACGTGTGTATATGGTTTTTCCCTCCAGAGTGTATTTCACTCCACTAATAATAACCTCCAAAAAAAAAAAAAAAAATACGAACAGCACACTCCTATACAGGAACGAGAAACACCATAATATCCCGTAAATGTAAAACGAGTCGTCGTGTCGTTTATATGATCCGTATATTTATATATATCTGTGTATATCCTCCGCCATTATTACCACTACTACAACTACTACTACCAACCACCGCCACATTATCCACCGTCTCTCGGTCACGATCACGATACGAAGAAGAGAAAACGAGAGAAGAACGGGAGAGAGAGAGAGTGAACGGGAGAAAAAAAAGTAGTACCAAGATCACCGTCACGATCGTGTGTATAAAAAAAGGCTTCCCCTCCCTGTTTCAAAAACACATACAGGCTGGAGTAATCGGAGTACAAGATAGAGAGAAACAAATTTTTTTTCTTTTCATTTTCGAAAAAAAGGTAAAGCAATCGGGAATAAAAAAAAGTATTATTTTCGAGATAGATTGAATGGAAATAATGTGGATGAAAGAGTCCACGTTATTATCGTGATCGAAAAGGGTGGGGGATAAAACTCGAAAACCCCGATAAATATTATGAACAGTTCAGCACGCTTACTTGTAGGCAAAGGGAAAGAATTATTCAATTCGCGAAAATGTGCATCAGAAAACGCGGCGCTACTACTACTACTAGTGCTGGATCGTCGTGGTGCACCTCCAACAGCAAAAATAAAGGGGTCTACCGTCGAGGGGGAGGAGGTGGTGGGCCCCAAGGGGGAGGAGCCGTTGACGATGGTCAAGCAGAAGATGAAGAGCAGGAACTCAACAGCACCACCGTCATCATCATTATCAAAGAGAAAGATGGGAAGGATAAAGACAGTTAGTAGTAGGTTTAGTTACGAAAATAATGATAATCAGTGTGTGGAAAAAAGAACCCGACAATCAGCAGCAAATAGTAATAATAATTATAGTAATAATAAATTCGAGTTCAACTCGATGCTAGTCAGAGTACCGTGGATGGTTTTGTTGGTGGTGTGCTTACTAGTACCGAGTACCGTCTCTGTAGACACGCTTAGTGGAACCCCGACGGATAATAGTGAGGCTATTAGTTTGTACAGTAGTGGTAGCAGCAGTAGTAGTAGTAGTAGTCCTGATGGGGTAGTTAGGTACTCAAGTAACCCCAAGAGTGTTCACCACCCATCATCATCATCATCACAGCAGCAGCAACAGCAGCAGCAAATAGAGGGGGTTAGTAGGAGTATTGGGGCGGATCGAAGTGGAGGCGGGGTTAGCAGGCTACGTAAACTTCTCGCTGAGACGAAATCGGCTGCAGCGCAGCGGAATAGTACTACAACTACGACGACTGACCGCGTGATGTTGGTTCCTCCCCCGGCAGGCACCGTGTTTTTGAAAAGACCGAGTTTGAAGCAGCGGAACAACGACACAAGTCCGCTGGGCGGCGGAGTATTATTACCCCCTGGAGGAGGAGAAGGAATGAGTGCATCGCGTCAGAGATCAAGCGAGGAGATGCGTGAGCGGGCGCTGGCGCTGCAGCAGTACCGGGTGAACCGTAACATCCACACGCGCAACCTGATCCAGTACGGGTCAGTGTCGGGAGGGACGACGGACACGCAAAAGGGTAAAGACTCGATCCACATTGCAGGATTCTTCCCTACATCCTCCCTGCTGAACATCACGAGTGAAGGGGCGATCGGGAGAGGGGTCCTCCCTGCCGTCAAACTCGCCATTTACCACATCAATAACAACAACTACACGCTCCCAGACTACAAACTGCACATTAGCTGGAACGATACCAAGGTAAACGCATCTAAAAATGAATTATACAACCGTTTAAATTGAGGATATCTGCTACACACTCATTTTTATCGCACCATTATCGATTTAAAAAAAAAAAATATATAATAATAAAATCAAGATAATCGTCACATAGATTATCGTCAAAGATAAAAATCCACCTACACACTATCGTATTTACACACGAGTTCGAAAAAAAATGTAGTAAACGTTATATCGTAGAGCATATATGAACCACTTCTCTGAATGTGGCATGTTAACGGCCACTTGAACAAATGGCTCGTTTTATTATTATTACGCCGACATATAGTATAACCGATTTGAGAAACACTTTTCTCGAGTCGGTTTATTTTAACGGTCTCGTGTGTACACACAAGTAACAGACTGCCCGTGTTCTTTTTTTACGGGTTTGGAACTCGGCCAACACACAAACCACCACGTTTTCTATATTAAACGTATGGTGGTGGTGTGGTGGTGTAGTAGCACGACTCAAATGATGATGACGATGATGAATTGCACGCGAGTGCAACAGCGCAGCAGCAGCAGCACATAAGCAGATAAACCCAAATTGCAAATTTATTAATGTCACAAACAAGCCATTATTCACGTATCATAACGCGGTTGTTATATTTCTTAAATCGTGTTTTACACCAGATGCGCACGTGTGAACATTATCTGAAAGAATTTTTGATTTTTTTTCAAAAGTTTACAATAAATCCATAAAAATGGGCCTATCATTTAACCATTGCTACGATTGAATTTTTGATAATTTTAAGAAAAAAAAATATGGGCAAGAGATGTTCTCCCAAAACAACTTTTTCTCATGTTTAAAGCGCTAATAACAACATTTATTTAAATGCACGTAATATTTAATTTTGATAACCCGTAGTGCTCCGCGTCAGACGGTATGAAAGCATTTTTCGACATGATGCACGAAGCCCCAGTGAAATACATGTTATTCGGGGACGCGTGTACGCAAGTAACGGACCCGATCGCAAAAGCCTCCCGTTACTGGAAGATAGCGCAACTGTCTTACGCGGACATGCACCCGATGTTCAGTAAGAAGAACTACCCGAACCTGTTTAGGATCGTGCCAAGCGAGAACGAGTTCAACGCACCGCGCCTCGCGCTGCTGAAAAAGTACAACTGGACACGCGTGGGAACGCTCTACCAGAACAAACCGAGATACTCACTTGCTCACAATAAACTTGTTGCCGACCTGGAGCTCATCGGCGTCGAGGTCGTCGCTGCTCAATCTTTCGCAGATGACATCACTTACCATATTCACAAGCTTAAGCAAAAGGACGTCAGGATCATTCTTGGCAACTTTAACGAGACTTGGGCTCGCAGAATATTTTGCGAGGTATCATGCACCACACAACTAAAAAAAATTTTTTATCATTTAAAAAATAGAAATTCAATTTTCTTGTTTCCCCCTGTTTCCCATAGGCCTACCGCGAGAAACTGTACGGGAGAAAGTACCAGTGGCTGATTGTGGCGGCGTACACACCGACATGGTGGAGAAAGAACGATGACGTAAACTGTACCGTGGAAGAAGTGGAAACTGCCCTGAAAGGAGCCCTACTCATGGATCTCCTCCCACTATCCACCTCATCCAACATCACAATCTCAGGAATGGTCAGTGATACACAAATGCACTATTAGTAAACGTAAATAAAAAATCTTAGCCTTCAAGAAAAGCTGAAAATATTTATTAAAAATTCTGTGCCTGTTCATGCAGACGGCGGAGCAGTATCACGACATGTACAACGTGGTGAAGCTGAGTGAGTACAGTCGTTTCCACGGGTACGCGTACGACGGTATATGGGCGATAGCACTAGCTCTGCACAATATGAGCAAGTTCTACCCGGACCCGACGCACAGGCACCGGAAAGATCTCCTCCGCACGTTTAATTACCGTGATGAGAACTGGGAAATTGCGTTCATCAGGGCGCTCGAGGCGACCTCCTTCACTGGCGTTACGGTTCGTTCCCGTTTTACTAACTCACAATAACAATATATACGTCACATACTTAACTACGTACTTGTGTGTGTTTGATTGTAGGGTAAGGTTGAGTTCCGAGACAACGGTCGCAAGGGCACGATCCTGATAAAGCAGTTCCGCGCGTTCAACACGGTGAACGCAGAAGTGAAAGTGGGTGAGTTCGACGGGGTAGCACAGACGCTGAGTCTCCTAAGTTCGAAAGACAACGAGATAGTGTGGAACGGGAAGAACCCGCCAAAGGACAGGACTATCGAGATTATCGAGCACACGCGTGTCAACCCTACGCTGTTTGCCTTCATGACCGTAGCCAGCAGCGTGGGTATCGTGCTCGCGTGCTTCTTCCTTGCCATCAACATCAAGTTCAGAAATCAGAGGTAATTTGGTACTGACCCCATTTTCTCCAGAGAACGCTGCAAATATATATCCTCCACTTAACTCTCTCTCGTTTATGTGTTTGCGTGTAAGTTCCCATATTTTTGTTTGTTGTCGTAAGAAAAGAAAGTCAGTATAAAGAAAAATTCTCCCTCTGTTTTTACACCACGGTCTCACAGACGAACCCAAACAACGACGACATCCAGATAATCCCCGAGAACGAGTACTGCAAGAGCACGTACATGAGTTACTTCGTAGGAGCTATCTACGCTTACAAGGGACTGCTCATGGTGAGGTTCCTCCAAAAAAAAAAGTATGAGAAAAACGCAGAGAAAACCAATGAATAAAGTATGTAAATTGTTGTTTTGATTGTTACGTAGCTGTTTGGATGTTTCCTTGCGTGGGAAACCCGTCACGTGTCAATCCCCGCGCTGAACGACTCAAAGTACATAGGCATGAGTGTGTACAACAGCGTGATGATGTGCGTGCTTGGAGCTCCACTCTCCCACGTGCTCACAGATAAGCATGACGCTTCGTTTCTTATCATCTCCGTTTTCATCATATTTTGTACCACTGCCACGCTTTGTCTTGTGTTCCTACCAAAGGTCTGAATCTCTTTAAATCAATTCATTATAAAAACAACTCGTGGAAGGAGCAGAGAAAACACTAAAAATCGTAAAACTCTTAATTCCCCGCAGATAATCGAGCTAAAGAGAAACCCAAAGGGTACGGTTGAGAAAAGACTCCGGCCGACAATCAAACCACCTTCGACGACGAGGAGAGCCTCAGCAACGAGCATGTACGATGCCGAGCTCAAAACTGCCAAACAGCAAAACCAAAAAATTAGGAAACAGATTAGGGAGGTCGACAATGAGATTCAGGTATATATATAAACCTTTATACACTTAATCAACGCACCCTACATAATATTTTTTACAATATTTCAATATACTGAAATATTGTAAAAAAAATACAGAGAAGAATATATTCTTCTCTCTCTCTACCTCAGGCACTTGCCAAAATCCTCGGTGAAGACGCTCAAGATATCCTTCACGACGCGATGCACAATCTGGCGCTGCCCAAGTCTGAGGTCCTCAAGAAGGAAGGTAAAACCGTGACAAAATATATAAACATTAAAGTCAGACTATTTCGACAAGGATCGTTGCCGAAGCATGTTGTTGCATGCTGGCTACGTAATCCTTGCCAGTTTTTGATGCGTAATCACGACTAACTGAATATTTTATTATTTTTGCGTTTGTGTGTACGTTTTTCCTTGTGTGCGATTAAACCACGAATAATCTCAACCTGCCCCCTACCCGGTGTACAAAGACACAGACGTGAGCTCCCTGTACTCGTTGAACTCTGACGGTGGTGAGGATGTGTTCATTGAAGACGCCACGGAAGGCGTGAGCACGCCAAAGTAATTAACTAACAATCACAATAATAATAATAATAATAATAGATTCATGGCGTGTCCACACATAAAAACGCGAATATAATAGTGGGCTCGTCTGAGTAGCGACGATACATTTTAGAGAGAGAGAGAAATAATACGATTTTTTCGCGGTGTTTGTCCCAGAAAAAAATACCCAGGACTCGCATCAGCGCTAGCCGTTGCAGCTGGAAATATCTCGTCGACAACGACAGTCCCGTGGTCAGATTCGGGAACGCCCCAAAAAACAATCTTGATAAACTCGACAACAGCGCAAGAGACAAAGTCGACAGACCCAGCGGACCCTGTGGCCATCTCGACCACTATCAGCACCACCCTCGCTGGCGTCACGCCCACACCCCAATCTGGAGATCCCCCGCACCTGTCCAACTCGCCCTCCGAAGAACCGGTTACGATAGAGGAGAAGAGTCTTCCAAAGATCCCAGAAGAGCTGCCCAGCAGCGCAGCGGCACGGCAGCAGCGGAGTTTGAGCGTCGTGATTATGCAACCTATCCAGCTGCTTCCGAAATACTTACGCTTGAACAAATCAGACCTGGACTTGACGGAAGAACACGAAGAAAAGAATACCAGTGGTCCGCTTGTCGTCAAAGACGCCAGCCCCGGGAACCCGGTCGTTAGCACTACTACCCAGCAAGAGATTTGGACAATGCTCCAAAAGGACCGTAGGTACATGGACCGCAACCTTTACGTCGAAGAGGAGGACGGCGACGACGAGGAACAGGAGATTATCGTCGACGGGGGAGGAGATGGTGGTGATGGTAGTGGTGGTGGTGGTGGCAGTAGCGGTGGCATTCTCCCTGAAGGAAGCAGCGTCGTTCGAGACACAACAACCACCAACAAAAACAAACGACTCAAGTCACCTACAGTTGCCAAACCTATTAGTGTGTTGTTAGCGGATAAGAACGTCGATGGAGGGTCGGCCATCAGGTTACAGCTTCCGAAAAAAATCAAGAAAATCAAGACTGATGGCGGTGACAGTACTGACGGTAGCTGCGATGATGAGTTTATCAACGGCAGTGGCGCCGGTAATAATTTTTTTTAAGCATAAAGCATAAAAAACGCGTGGTTTTATTCCATCTACACGTATGTATTACTGCCATATATGATGAAATTTTTGTTTACACATAGACCACTCGAGTTCAGGAGCAATGCAGCAGCAGCACCCACCGATTCCAGCGACCAGGACATCAAAGTCGTCGCACCAGCACCACCGACGTTTATCAATGCAGCACCAGAAGCATGGCCAGCCTCACCCGCAGACAACCCTGACCCCCACAATTCGAACCCTATCGTCAAGCACAACAACGCTGCCATCGACCCAGCCCGCGAACACACACGCTTACACGCACACGCACTTCCCGTTCACAACCCTGCAGCAGCAAACCCACGACCCGAACACGTACTCCCAAACGTTAACAACAACAAGCTCAACACGCCCAATCCCTGCCCCATTTACCCACCCGTACGCCCCTCAGCACTCCTCAACAGAGGAGATAAACCGCTCACACATGATGCACCACCACGTCCCTACGACAAGCACAAACCTGTCTGCGAAGAACAGGTCGTACAGCGTGCCACGCCGACTAGACAACTCTCAACTGAACCTGAGTGAGATCAACCTGGACGTGTCGTTGCTCCCAATCTTCCACAAGATCCTGAGTGAAAGGAGCCGTAGCTTAAGAGAAGGATCCCGTGGATCCACCTCAGGTTCAGGTGGGGATTTGCAACGAGCTGGAGCCAGCGTGCACTCCCACCACCACCACCACCAAACTTCTTCAAATCTCAGGAGGAAAGCTAAAAATAACCTCATGTTGTCTTGTCCCAACATCATGATCAAATGTGATATTGTCGAGTATCTTTAAAGAAAAAACAACCTTTTTTTCAGAACACAAAAAAAAATTGTAAAAAACCTTACAAAAAAAAATCACACACAACAATCATACAATTCTTTTTAGAAAAAAAAACAATACCGTCGTGAGACGAAAAACAAATCTCTCAGATGCTAAAAAAATACTTATATATACAAAAAAAAACTCTCCTAGAAAAAAAAACCTCTCTTCAAGTCTATCTCTCATTTAAAAAAAAACAGTAAATCCTAAATTACCTATCTCTGGGCTTTTTACACGACGACGAGTTTTTAGTGTACCCTTTTCAAAACCCTTGTGCTAAAAAGAAAACATACAAAAAACTACATTTTATGGTGCAAATTACAAATATACGTGTGCTCGTGAAAATCAAAAAAAAAAAGAAGAAAAGAAGAGAACATTTTTTGATTTTCTACATATAAACTATATGATATACATAATATTACTTAGAGAATGAAAGTTTGGTTTTTTCTAGGTTTCTATGATACCAAAGTGAGTAATGTGTGTGTGATCATCATCATCCATTGTAATTATTATTTTTATTATAATAATTATTATTTTGGAGGAAACATATTTCTCTTTTAGCATGGATGTAAATTATTTAAGTCGTTCTTTTAGGTTTTCGTCCGGTCAAGATGTTTGGAGGAAAAATATGCATATAATAAAAACCCTATTCAGTATACATATAAATATATATCCTCTCTCTGCTGGCGTGTAATAAAAACAACCTCATATAAAGAAAAATACACACCCACCATAAGTGTGTCCAGTATATTAATAAAAACGTTCTTTTTTTCGAGTCCATGGATTGTAATAAAATATTCTCTCGGGAAAGTTTACCAATTATTTAACACTTGCTTACATGAATTGCATTTAATTAATTAGAGGTTTGCAGTAAAAGTATCATCACATATGATTTCCTAAAAAGCACTCAAGTATCTAAAACAAATGGTCAGTTAAATTATGGAAATTTCCATCAAAAATCTATCAATTAATGACCATGACCAAAGCTATGGATAATTCGGATGATAATTGGTGAGCACACATAAATGGAATACGTAGGTTTTAAATGAGGTCAGTCAGAGTTGGGACTGTTTCGTAAACTTGCGAGATTCTCGTGTAACTTTTCGTAGCAGCGTTTTGTGAGTTTTGCTGTGGGCGAAGCCGTCGCCCCCAAAGTTTTTGAAAATGAAAAGTTCTGACTGACCTCATAAAAGCTTTGTATTACATTTCTGTGTGCTCACGAAGTACCCATGGACTTGGTCTTGGACTTTGG
>JAHZNB010006944.1:0-11323 GCA_027744295.1 Callyntrura guangdongensis | reverse complement strand
CATCAAGATTATTAGATTCAGTTGAGATGATTTCAGTGAGTTGACTATGTAATAGGTGCTTATAAGTTGCTTTGACACACAAAAAAAGTTGTTGTGCACAAAAAATTAGTTGTGTCAACTTTGAGTGCACTGTGCAGCACTACTGTATCACGCTATTCTTACGTCATCATTAAAATAAAATATCACCGACATCAGATGAAATGATAGCCTCCATTGTTTTATTCCTCAACAAGAAAGTTGAGCGCAGCATTCGCTGCTAGATAGCGCCATCTTGCGGGTGTATGGTATTAGTTTTTGGCTTTGTTTGTAACTGTTCCCGTTTAACAAAAATTTAAAGTTGCTTCATTGACCCCAAACGTCCATCTTGGGACTAATGTGAGCTACTAACCAACTATCGATTGGCAAAAACATAATGTCAAAATTCGTTTCCCTCCCCATCCACGTCAAAAAATGAAAGGGGGTCTTATGTTTCCACTCTAAGGAGGTGTCACTGATATGTCATGCTGACATATCTTATAGCCCTTGTCAGTGGTACTTGCATTAAGGCTACCAATCAAGGTAGTTAACGAAACCACTATTGAAACTTGAAGTACGTTTCTTCGTTGTATTATATCATGTCAATAACGATTGTTTCTTTCGAACGAACGAACGCAACTTTCTCGAACTCGTTTTCCCATGTCGAGAATTATTTGTATTTATTCAGTTAATAATAGTTGATCATAGAAGTAACGCCCAAGATCGCGGAGATTGAGTAAATGCTTACGGAATTTGTAGTAAGCATTTTAGTACATTGTGTATTGCGTTGGTAGAATTTCGCACAATTTACGCCGCGTCTTAAATTAGGCACTGAATAAAGTAACTTATTAAGTACTTTAGTAGTAATAATCATATATAAATGAAATAGAAATACAAAACTTAACGTTTATTACGCATGTAATCTAGTAATCTAAAATACAATACGGGACGTTTTCCAGTCTGATTAAGATGTTAGTGTATTTTGCATTCATGACAAAACCTTGGGGGAACGCGATATAGTTTTACATGCTCGTACATGGAAAATGGAATATGACATTTCACAAAACTTATTTTTTCCAAGCTTGACGTTTATTTTTCAAACCTCCTGCTGAACGTCGAACGTTTCTCCTTTCCTCATGATGTTTCTGAGCCTGTTCTCGAAAATTCTCCTTTCTCTTTTTCTAAATTAAATAATACATCGGTACAATAAAATAACAAAATTTCTTACAATAATTCTTATAGTCATTATTAGTGAGGTTAATAAAATATCATTATGGTACCTGATTCATTTGAAATGTCATTTCCCTATTCCCGAGTGGTCCTCGTTTTATACCAATGTCGTCATCTCTATGTAAGCGTTCCCCAAACGTAGCTCTATTGTGGAAATATTTTTTAAAAGTCATTAAAGTCAAAGTTTAAAGTTTGTATTTCATTGTTTATGACTGATGCGATGGTGTATAAGTAGTATAAAATCAGCATTGTAAGTACCTGGAGTTCCTCCGCTTTTCGCTAGAATTCAAATCTGAAACCTTGAAATCTTCGCCACCTTTAAGTTCATAAAACTTTGGTTGTAGCACAGCATTATTATCTTCTTCAATCTGCCGAAGTCTTTGCTCGGATCTTATCTTTCTTCTTTCTTCTCTGACTTCTTTCACCCATTCCTTATCATCATCCGATGAGCTATCACCTTCCTCTGAACTACCCCTACCTTCAATTTCATCCTCTTCATCAACCTGTTTAAACATGGACTCGAGTTTCTTTGTTTTCTTTTGGTCCATTTTTGATATAACAGGGTTTAGTAGTCTATAAAACCATTTTAAATGAATATACATTTTAATTTCCGTCCTTTAAGATCTGGGAAAATGCCATAAATTTTCATGTACGCATGTTTGTGTACCTAAACTCTTCAGCGCTCCTGTCAATTTCATAATCTGGGTTCTCAAACATCTTTTTGAAGCGATCATCCTCAATAAGACTTCCATATTTCTTTGTCGGCTGGCTCATGAGTTTCACAGCAAGTTCCCTATTGACCTGAGGTAGTGTCTGAATGTTCCAAAACAAAATACAATGTATATTAGGTATTTAAGTTTTTTTGAATCACTATGACTATTTTCTGCTCATCGCCATAGCTACATACACATTGATAATAGGGAAATTCACTCAGCAACTCACTGACTACCACTTACATTAAGTTTAACACGACTTGCTCTCTCCTCTTGTAGTTTTTCGCGGATTTTCTTCTTCTTAAAGTCATCAAACTGGAAGGGTTGTACAAGTGCCTTTGCTTTTCTAAACAACCGCATATCCATGAAGTATCCGTGCATGTAGGCCCTCAATAAATTGGTTCCAACTAAGTGCGATAGTCCGATTTCTGACAATTCCTTCTCCGTAACAAATTTATAGTCATCATACACAGCAAGGACGTCTGATTCTTCCAATTCTTCTGTTAGATTGTCCAAGAAAGAACACCAGCGTGGCGCTGCTCCTAATGACTAAGAATAATTACGTGATGATAATTACCCAGGTTTCTAATGAAGTTTCTTTATGGCTGAGCAACTCTACTGTACGTTTTGTTGATACTTTTTTAATTTTCAATTAAACATACCGGAATATAGTAAGATAGCATCTTTTTGTCTTCGTTAGCCACAAAGAACATGCCTGTATTAGCAACAACACAAAGGTCATTGAGTTGTGCATCACTCTCCACTGATGTGTACGGTTCTCCCTGATAAATTTTAATAAAGAAATGTTGAAAAATATTTAACAAGTCTAATAATGTACACAAGACACGAGATTCCAGATAATGTTTTACCGTCTCTTGATTCCAAATTTTGACAATTTTCTCGTCCATTGAAAATACCATGTTTTCAGACGGAAAGAATTCCAAATTTTTAATTTGAAGAGAGTTGAAGTGATCCTTTACGAAAAGGGGTGTTGATGATCTTATATCATAAATCATTATTTGGCCAGTAGCAGTTCCAACACCAAGTGTTAGACCATCTTTAAATGCAAGCGAGGTGACACATGGTATTCCACATACCCTGTAAATACAATAATTATGAACATAAGTAATAATTGCCATGTCATGTTTATAAAATTAACTATAAACTGATTTAAAACACGCTTACTCTGTATCGTCCGTAAATGCGTGGTAAATATAAATAATTAAATAATGCTTTTTACTTTTAACTGTTCACTGCAATAAGAGACAAAATATTACAATTACACGATACGTTGGTGAAACTTACATCAGGAAGAGTTTTCCCCGCGCTAAGGTTGTAAACTTTCACTTCGTTTGTGCTACACGACTTCATATTGAATTTTGAAAATTTGTCTGAATATATAGGTGCAGGTTAGGTTAATAAATTTGAAGTAGGGCTGTGACAACTGTAGGGTAGTTAGAATCAGGCACAGCAACACTATACAGGGTGGTTGTATAGTAAAAATACGAAGAAAATTACCGGGCTTTGAGTATTCACTGCTACTTTTATCTATAAGAAAATAAGTGTTTATGAATTTTAACTCATGACAACAAAAAATAGATGAGAATTTTATTAAAAATTTATGTTGAATAAAATAGAACTTTGGAAGCCGATAAACTTCATTTCATTACTGTGCATTGCGACTTAGCAGACAGTTTGAATTCAAATAAAACAAAAATATCAGCACTTTATGACAAAAACTAGCTATGATTAAGTATTCTTAAACCATTTATGCATGTCGAAATAATTTATTTAATGGTATGTAATGTTGAATAATTTATTTATTTAATTTGTCTTGCTTACGAGCTTTGAAACATTATAAAACATACAATCACACAGCACTAGCAGTAATTAATATTCAATGAAGGGGAATTATTATTATACTGTACATGTAGCCGTTCAATAACATGCATGGAAAGGCAACAAGGAAAAGAAGTCGAAAGTGATTATTGTCAAGTAACCTACGTCTTGTCTAAGTCTCTAGTTTCTATACCACAAAGTTGTGTCAAATAAACAGTTAACAGTTTGCGTTGATATAATATTCACAATTATTTTATATCATTAATCTGAAGGCTTCAAAAATTTTCTCCGTTTCTGTGGTGGTATGCCAATTTCACCTTCTTCGTAATCATCATGACTATGACCGCGCTTAGAAGACGTAGAAGGTTGGTTGTCTTCGTTACGTCGCGTGCTTTTATGTTGACCCCTCGTACCCCTACTTCTTTCTTTATCGCTGAAGTTTATGTGATTCTTATGATTTTTATTTTTAGGTTTCCTATCATTTGATTTTCCCTTAAAATTCTTCCCACTTCCATCATCCTTCCATTTTCTTTTAAATCTTTTGGCCAATGTCCCTATCAAGCTTCCGTATGTTTTAGCCATTTCTTCATCAGAAACATCAGCATCTGACTGCTTTTTCTTGATGTCGTCTTCATCAGAGGATGCATTGAGATTTTCTCCTTCATCTAAATAGAATGGTTTCCAAATTCCTTTTTTGACGTTTTTTTCTACAGCAGGATTAAATCCTCCAAAAGACTGTCGTCCAAAAATGTACCGTTCGCATTGATTATAACTCCACAGCTCTTCAACAACAGACGATGACGGGCTATCGTTGGGTTCAGTTTTTCTACAATGAATACATGATTTGTCCACTTTTAAAAACTAAGTAAGTTTGTTTGTACAAATTGGCCTGTGTTAATTTTATTTAACATTAAAACCTCATTAAAATGCTATCGGCAACAACATTTTAAAGTAAAACTATTGACTACTATATTTGTGCAAATTCAAACTGTCGCTAGTCATCATCTATCTCATCTATATACTATTACATACATACCCACCATCGCTGATGAAATACTAAAACTTTTTATCTCAACTTTGTATTAAATATATAACACGGAAAACAGCAGGATGCCACGTATTATCGATAATTGACATGTGAAGACATCAATACGGGTAACCTTATTATGATGATGACTAAATTCCACGTATGTATATTCATAGGAATCCTGCATCAAAATGATTGATATCTGCGTTAAATTTAAAAACAAGTGCACTTACATTGTGTTAGAAGACTCCTTCTTGACGGAAGTATTGGTGCCACTAGATTCAGACTTGAAATTTACGTTTGTTGATCTATCAAAATGATCTTTAGTTTTCCTCATAAACTGCAAAACAAGCCAGGGATTGGGATTAATAATCAATACGAATTTGATTGAACCAACCAATCATTGGAAAAAGTAATCAAAAAATTCAGTTAGGATAATAAAAACAAAACACTAACCTTCATACCCAGCACATGTCTACTTAACTTGGAACCAATGCCGCTCATGGTTAAGACAGAAGTTACTTTTAAAGTTTGACACAATTTATAATAACATAGCACATAAGGTTAAGTAATAGGGAGCGGAAATACTATTATTGTTTCAATTTTCACTGAAAAAAATATTTTTAACTTTAACACTTTTATTCTTACTTTCTTTAAATTCTAGCCACTCACAAAGGTAAAAAAACCAGTGAATACATTTTCATCAAATATAAATGTTTACTAAAAACATTGAATGTAAAATTTAAAATGTTGGCCGAAACAGACACCAACAAAACAACCTCGCACTGTCGGACTATCGCATCGCACGTGCTTTACATGAAACGATAAATAAAAATATTCAAGTTTTATGCCTGCTTTTGCTATCAGAATTCGGAATGCATGGGATGACGGTAGTTGTATGTATGTTTGGGTATACATACAGCATACGTCTGATTGATTTGATTTAGTTAGAAAAATTCCCGCTTTTGTCGGAGCACAGTGAGATTTTCGCATTTTACTTGTAATTGTTCACATCAGTCATTGCATATGTGAAAGATGATATCTGACGGGGGTAAATGAGATTGTAAATGGAAAATGCATTGAGAAGAGATATGATGTCCATCGATGGCAATGCAAAATCATTGTCAAGAAATCTTGGTAAGACGTTAACTCAACTAAGTAAGAGGTCAACAGGGATTAGCTGTTCCACTTTCCCCTAAACAGAAGAGAGAAAATTTGGAAACAGGCTAGAGCCTTGGACACAGGTTGCTTGCTGTACTGCTTGGAAACCTCCATTCCATCTACGCATAATGCGATATTCTGTATTTAGTGCCAAGTGCATAAAGACTTTCAGATCCACTAGATTAATTTTTCTGATTCATAGAGAGAAAAATACGATGAACATGATTACATTCACGCATCCGCAACGAATAGATTTATTTGTGTAATACGACCTTCAACCTTGGATTTTATTCAAAATAAACTTAAAACGTATTTAATGTTTTACATAAAAATTCAGTTCTGTTTCAACCTTCAAATACCTAGGATAGGAAGTCATAGTCATAAACGATTTTGCTTTAGGCCGTTTGGTTGGCCTACTTCAAAACCAAATGTTTTCGTAGTAACGCCGGTGATGGGTTGCGAAATTCATGAATATCTATTCAAATACAGCTTTTTAAAATTAAAATAGCCCAGACAAGCAGAAAAACATGACTCGTCGCAGAAAAAAAGTCTGTTAGGCTTTCCTTTTTGCTATGATGTGCTACTCTGTACTGTCACTGTCTATAAAAATTAAATTATCTATAAAGGTAGGATAATAAATGATCAATCTGCGGTTAAAGCGTTGATGATAATTCCCAGATTGCGATAAGTTCAATAAATATGAGTAATAATAACAATACAATTTTGTCTGAGATTTGTTCTATGGATATGTATCTATCCAGATTCTAGATGTATCTACATGATTACAAGACTACTACTAGTTAGTACTAACTACTAATACCTAAATTAAATATTACTTTGTGACTGGTTAATTCGTTTCATGCAATGATACATATTTAGTGCAGTATCGAGTAGTTCCGTGTATTTAAAGCGGTTATCTAGGTAGTTCTATGCCTATGATATAACTATTGCAAGATATTTACTAATAATATCAAGAAGTGTTGAGGTCGTTTTATTGACGTATTACATTTTATCCTATTGCTCGTGCATACTAAAATTAAGAATCCAACTATTACAACCCAAGGTATAGAAAAGTAATGCTACAACCATAAGTGGAACTAGTGGAAGAGGAAAAGCCATATATCACTTCGACTTATAGTAAAAGCTAGAGAGCGTCGATTAAAAATCACTGCATCCAGATGCAGATGTTGAATGGGTTACTTGTTTTGACTTGACTGTTTTAACCAATGCTACTAAATATAACAAATAACAACTGTTTCATGAATAATTAAAGCTTCGCTTCCCTTTTACCAAAATAAGTATATTGCTAAATCTTTGATAACCGAGATACCATTATAAATATTGGTTTTTGTGTAGTGTATTGCACACATAAATGCAGATTAACATATATCCCCTCCCCTAAAATTATTTTGAATTAAAGCTGAAATAAAATGTTAACGAGTGACGAGTATATTATAATTTAGGTACATTTTTAACAATAAAGACTATTTAGATCACTTTGTAGTGGGAAGGTTTGTTTTGTGAATTACTTTCATCAAAGTTACAAACTGAGCAGTTGACATGTTGACAAGCGTTTTGCCTACTGCGACATATTATTGTATTTTAATTAACTATATATGGTATCGATACCAGTGATGTTTGTCAATTATTTACCTACTTGTATTTTTTTCTGAATGGATGATGCGCCTACCAACTACCTAAGTCATTACTTTACTACCTATATTACTATAGTATACGCTACTATGGTAACTATCCATTAATCCTTTGTCATATTTGATTCATATTTTGCACCGCGTTTCTAACGTACTCGTAAACATCTTTATCCCTTAAAATTTCCATGTGATCAACACCGGAAAATTCTTGATGGAAAACCTTGGGTGAGGAAGCTGGAGCTGAGTAATACTTTTTCTTCCAATGCGCTGTATAACGGTTCTTTGTCCTTTTCACTGCTTTTTCATCTGGCGCGTCAAGGGATGAAGCCCATCTCAAACAACCCCGTAAACTTCGAGCGTTCACTGTTCCGTCACCGTTGCCGTAAACTATTGATGGTTTATCCGGAAAGTATTTACCGTCTGTATATTTAAAACTAAAAAGAGGACAAGTTAAAAACGGATCTACTAAACTATGATTTGTGATACAAAGAGCCTTTAATTGTCAAAACAGCTAACCTATCTATAGATGAGACTCCAATTCCGTGTAAGCAATGCACTTCGATACCTGGAGGGTCTAAGTTTCCCAGGAGCCCATCTGTATCTTTCCACATTTCAAATCCAACACGATAATTCATGTCATCAAAAAATCTTTCAAAATCAAGTATGGTATAGTTTCCTTTGTCTGGACACGAGACAAGTATTTCATCTTCAGACCAAAAATTTTTTGACGGTAAAAGCCACGCTGTAGACGGATAGGTCCGCTGTGCACCACGGAGTGTGTGAGCCGGTAAAACATACGACCCCAAATCATCACCTGACAATTTAACACAGCATGTGTAACCTTTAAATTTTCTTTAAAAATTTAGCTAACTAAAAACATTCATTTAGTCTGCCATACCTGCCGCAAATACTTTCCAAGCTTTAACTGACCCACCCCACGGAGCAGCCAAGCTGATCAATGCCTACAAATAAAGAAAATTATACTTGGCAATTATGGTGATCATAGCAAAAGCTTACTTATTTTGTTTATTCCAGGATTTTGCCAGACTGTTGGCTTTTGGTATTTTACGTCGTCGTAGCAACAAGAGTTGTTGTACGAGACATGGTCTGATTTTTTTCTCGACTGTGCAGCCAGAGCCAGACAGTCAAAACAAGTTTGTGAACACGCGAAGAACAATTTTACATGTTGTTTTTTTTGTATAAAAGACCATCTTTAAAAGCAGCATTTTTGTGGACCAGTCTTACGAATGTTTGTAAATATAATATTGGGCTCTCAAATTGTGTACTATTGCTTAATCTCTGGCTTATGGGCAGAGAAATTAGTTGTGTCTTTTACCTTGATGTATTTGTCCTTCCAGGATTGCTTCATTCCATGAAGAAACAGAAGCGACATCGGACCACCCATCGAATGACTTAATAAGATTACAGACGAATTTCCATTTTCCTGATACGTCTGCTCAATCAATGTTTTGAAATCTGTAAACCAATAATCAAGCTCATGCGGTCCTTTCCTAAAGTCATATGGGGCGCCACGGACGTCTTTGTCTCGTACATATCCCAAAGGAATTAAAGACTGATCAACTGTAGAAATGAGGGAAAATGTTCATTAAAATCTTTCGTCAAGTTACCATTTAATTTTTGTTTATTGGTCTGGAATGTTATTTAAACGTTTCTTTAAGTAATATTTATTTTGTACCAATATTCTTAAAATACACTCCAGGACCGGCTCCAGAAGGATCCAACAGCTCAACAGTTGTGGTATTGCCGAATCCAGGGACTTTAATATCCACACCAGGACTGTTTATAGTGCCTCTGGTTGTGTCATTGTAGATGAGACGCATATTATCAACCTAAAAGTTCGAATACAAATCGGTCATGCACTAAATAAAATGCAAAACTATGCGTATCTGTTGATGCATAATATCAGCACGTGGATATTATGATGTCGATACTCTCTTTGCCCGTTCACGTCACACTCTCAAAGATGAAAAACATTATGCAGTAGAAGCATTATGAAAATGTAATTATGTCTTTCATAAAGCCAGTTCTCACACTGCCCCGAATTTTCATTCGCGTTTTCCACCTTTAACTTTCGTGAACACAAAGAATTGCAGTTTTGTGAATTGTTTCTATGGTAACTGCAGTTAATCAATGGATACGTACCCAACAGTCGATCACTATTGGCACCAGTAGTTCCAAGTTGAGCCACAGACTAAAATACTCATTAGTCTTTTTCGTGCACAGATAGTGTACCGCTGATGTTTTGTCTAATTTTGCCTCGACCTGACTCCCACCGTCGCCCGGGACTGTTAATGAAAAATACAATTATTTTATTGTGACAAAAAACAGTGAAAGTATTATATTGAAGTGCGAGCTGAAAAATTAATTACTAATTAAAATTACCCAAAACCACAGGATGTAATCCTTCTCCTATATGAAGGAATTTCAGCAACATCAGTAGGGTCACCAGGCAACTACTGTTGGGTATCATTTTTCTAAATTTGTTCTGCATTCGCACTTTTTTGTGTTCCAAACGCGTTAAAGTATTCCACTCAATAGCGTTGCTGCTGTTAATACTAGCAAAAATGACTAATGAAGTTGACAGTTGATGAATACGCCCCTGATTTAGGAAATCATTATCAGAATGTACAACATGTCTAGTTGTTGTAGAATGTTACGTTATAAATGTTGAATTGGCTCTGTAAATGAAATTTACACAAAACTGTTAAACAAAATCTTCCGAATAATTGATTGAACAATGTTCTCTTGTAGAATCTACATCATCACCAGAAATTCACAGAAACAAAAACTTATCACCATACCCCAAAACTGTATGAGTGAATAACGCAAATAACAAGTAAAGTACATGCAAAGATGCTTCATTGAGCACAAAAAAAAACAAATTGTAATGTCGCGTAGTTGAGAAGAGTTTTGTTTAGATTATAGAACTGCAACTGCGAGGACGTTATTATGAAGCAGCCGAGCTATCTTCTGCACGATATATTATGATTACTGGTGTAAAAGACAAATACACGGAATGAAAAGGGGCTTGTTGTCACGTTTTGCCAGCGACTTGTTTGTTTACGACAGGTCAGCATAAAAAACGAGAATCGAGTTTGTCCAATTCATTGGTTCCCGTATGAAAGGGATGTGGAATGTGAATACGCATGATTAGAATCCACGGCCACGCAACGACGGACCCGATAATGTTTACTTGGACTTGACTTAATTATTAATTGATGTGACGA
Organism: Callyntrura guangdongensis; assembly: GCA_027744295.1. Classification (NCBI taxonomy): domain Eukaryota; kingdom Metazoa; phylum Arthropoda; class Collembola; order Entomobryomorpha; family Paronellidae; genus Callyntrura; species Callyntrura guangdongensis. The sequence goes on along the minus strand of JAHZNB010006944.1, from coordinate 438 downwards.
TTTCTTCACAAATTGCGTACGTAATCACATTCGTGGCATAACAATTGTAATTTTCTAGATTTAACAACATCCTAATTTAATAAGACTGCTGCTTAATTTACTAGGATGTTAATCAAATATCACATGATTGATAATAAATTAATTTCTCAGCAATAACTTCACTGGTCAATATACTCGAGTCTAGTAAAACTACAGTATTAAGTTCATTTAGCTTACAGTGGACGCACAGCTTGGTAAATATTGCGTAAAACCTATTATCCATCATGAAAAAGACTAAAGCAGTTTACCGTTTTATTTAATGCATGCAAAATCTTAAGCTCGCATTTGATTATCATAACCACTACAAATCAGATAATGTCATATTGCGATGTGGGCTAACGAGGAGTACTATCGAACTTGAAGAGCCGAAACACGTTAAAAAATGGTTTTTATAGTCAA
>JAHZNB010006943.1:0-16606 GCA_027744295.1 Callyntrura guangdongensis | reverse complement strand
TGACTAGGCTGGAGATATCCATGCAATTGCATATTTTCTATGGTTATTCACTATGACATTCAGTTACGAATCATATATTGATATATATTCGAACGAACTATATATTTCACATATTTTGCATCACAAATAATCACAATTGCATACACATTAGGCATAATGTATATATTGACAAAAGAAACTTTTGTAAAAATTTTCCTTAAAATTAAAAAAAATAGAGACATAGCTTGCATAAATTTAAATTTTTTATATGGTTGGAATATCAAAAGCATTGGTTGGTGATGCTACTACTGCTTACACGAATTTCCATCCTGGTGCTATATTGTAAGAATGAAATATTTTTGTACAAGGGAAGGAAAAATCAGTTTTGATCTTTGATAAGGTCCAAACGGCTTCTAGGTTCTATCGATGAACATATTATATAAAAACTGTAGCTAAAGTCGTAAATTTTATATGTATATTTAACTGCATAATTAGAGATTTTTAAACAGAAGTGCAAAAATAAAAGTGGAATTTAGTTACATGGGAATCCCCAGCCTATATGATGATTGGTGACTGTTATTAACTACAGAAAAAGTATTCAGTAGTTAATAAGATTGTCTTGATGTCTGTCTGTCTGTGTGTCTGTCAGTTAACACGATAACTTTTGAACGCAAACGAATTTTAAAATTCTGTTTTCGGCAATCGATAGATATGTTCAATAGCTTTTATGAGTTTGAAGATGGAGGTTTGGGGTAGACCCCCTGGGGGTCACAAATTTTTTTCAAATGACAACCATACCTGAAACTTGGTGAACAGATACATAATGAGCAGTCATGACGTTTTGCAAAGGTTGGCCCAAAATAGTTGACTCCTTTTAACCCCCAGGGGGCGTCAAAGTTCGGCGGGGGTCGACTTTTTCAGTAGTTGCAAATTAGCGTTACACGCTTCTCGTTTTAACATGGCATTGCCTGATTGCCTGAAAACCTTATTTTGACAGACTTTTAGTCGACTTAATTTTATTGCTGGAGGTTGTTTTGAGCTTAGCTGTGGTGTTCCTTGCCATACCCACTGACATCACATCACATAAAACATCTGATTCCAGTCCCAAACCAAATCCTCCCACTAGTATATTACTGTGAAAAATTGTCGTTAGTATGTACATTAATCAAATTATGATTTATTTTTTATGAATCATCTCAGTCATGAGTCGCAGTAGTCTTGTTAACAAAACCAAGATCAAAATCAAGTTAGAATTTAGTTCATTCCTCACAAAACTATAACGTTAAAAATCCTGTACACGTTTATCAAAGGATTGGTTGGATGGAACTTCCTGTTTGTATCATGAAAAGTAAAAACCGAATATCGTAAATGAAAATCAACAAATAAGATTGGTGACGATTTGTAATTAATTTCTGACGACAATATGAGTGGGGTAAAGTTTGAGTTACAAAAGGAAGTGTTTGAGTCCTCTAAAGAGCGACTTCATGGAGTGGTCAGTGTTCAGAAGCCCACTAGAAAAAAGAAAACGCCTGCTTATCTATGCATCACCGGAAGTATCGAGCGACCCATTAGATTTTCCATTTATCTTGTAAGTTGTCACGTTGTCATTTTATGGTTGTAAATTACGATACATATATATGTATATGTACATGTATTACTTTAATCGATTGATTACATAAGTGCCTTATTATAATTTGGTTGTTTAGGTCAAGAAAACTGAGAAGGGCTTCAAACGCAAACAGGAATGGACACTGTCAAGCTTAAAAGAGGTCAACTACAAAGGAAAGGTAAATAATTGCAAAATTATAAATTACGTTTTGTAAATTAAATAAAATTGTTTCAATCTCTGCTCTTGTGACTTGGAATTTTACTGATGCTCTGTACGTTCACTTTGAACTTGTTCAAAAAACAGGAAGTGCTGGAGTTTGATCTCCAGTTAGAAAAATCCTACCACTGGTTGGCATCTTCAACCGAAGAGAAGGACACGTTTTTCTCTCTCCTTCACCAGATCTGTTCGCGAATGCACAGACCCCCAAGATTCGTCAATTATCAAGTGGACGAAGAAGATGAGGCCACCCGAGCAGAAAATATTGCAATCGCCTCAGTCCCCAAGGATAGTCAACTAATTGAAAGTGGCGATGAGGAGTTTGGCTTAACCGAGCGGGAGGAGTTTGACCTTGAAAAGGTGCTAGGGCGGGCGGAAAATGCGGTTGTAAATGCGGAAGCCTTCATGGAGCAGCTAGCCAAGGAGTTGTCGATTTTGGACGGGGAAAATATTCACAGTATTATGGACTCTGAGGCGCAAGTAAATTCCCTTATGGATTCTATCGATAAGTCGATTAATCAGTTGGAAGTGATTGAAAAGGAACTGATAGAATACCAGGATGCCGTGACGCATGTCAAGTCTGCCGTGGAGAAAATTGAAGAAGAAAATTCACAAATGGGCACCGCCGCCAGAAACAATCAGTTGTTGCTTAGTGAACTGACAAATGTGATTCGGGCTTTGGATTTCCCTACGGGACCTCAAATCCTCAACGCGGATTTCAATTCTCTGGAAGGAATTTCAAAAGCCACACGGGACGCGTACGCCCTTAAGGATGCATTAAACATTGACGAGAATATACACCCCGCTTTGTTGAAAATGAGAGCGGTTGTGGATCAGAAGCGACGATTAGACAAGCTGAAGCACAAGTTTTCACAAAATCTGATGTCACATCTGGCCAAATTGTTTATCCATCATGGGAATATTTCGTCAATGGACTCCTTATCCAATATAACCTCCCTCCGACTACCAGTGCTAAATTCAATGTACCAGGAGTTGACGCCGTACACTAAATTGATTGGCTGGCTGAAGGTGATGGACACGGAGGCGTACGCCTCCCTGTTGAAAACCTACACTTTATCCATTCAAAAGATTTATGAAAAAAATGTCCGAGTGCTTTTTGAGGAGGCGCGGACAAGAATCTGTGGCAATGTCGCCTCCTCTAGTAGACTATCCGGATCTGCGAATGATTTACGAATCCGAGGAAGATTTTTTGGAAAAACGAGAAGTCTCGCAAATCGGGAGGGAGATACAGAAAGTCAAGGGTCTGGGGAGGGTTCCGTGGACTCCTCCGAACGCCAACATTTTTACGACATTTTAGAGCAACTTTTGGAGGGACTAGAGCCGGCGGTGAACCATGAAGAAAAATTTATAGCGTCCTTTTTCTGTCTTGAAATCGGCTCCTCCTCGTCGGGTAACGTGAGTATTGTAAGCCCCTCCAAGGGCAGCGGAAGTGGAGAACTACGCCGAACAATGGCCACTCTGTTTGGGTCAATAGAGGCGGAACTCAACTCGTTTTTGAGTCATTATGAGAAAATGGAAGCCAGTTTTTGTATGGGTGCTATGGTTCGGTTAGGAAATCACGCGCTAAAAGCGGACAACACCTCCACCTACATTGGCATGATTTTTGGCACCGTTCTCGTTCAGGAGAAGCGGAGTTTTGACCGCCTCATGAATTCCTACGTGCAAGCCATTAACGACAGCCGCCTTCCTCGAAAAGCAAAGCCGGGAATACTAGCCTTTGTCACAGACTTTGAGGATTTTGCGGTGATGGCGGAATCTATATTTGGTTCCTCCGCGAGAAGAAGTGACTTGGAGAAGTGGTACGTCAAAATGCTCACCGCCGTTTTCGACGGTATTGTCCGTCTGGCCGGGGAGAGTAGAAGCCTCTGATTAAACTCAACGTGGGTGATCCCTATTACCTCTGCACATTTTCATCCATATTACCAACAAGTGTAGTCATTAATTTTGTCTGTTTGCTCCCACAGGAATTTTTCGAGGGTGTTATCGCCAAAGTGAGTCAAGGTGTGAAGGAGTCCGAAATTGGATATCAAATGGCTTTCAGCAGAGCCGAACTCAAACGCGTCATAAAAGAATATCCCGCCAAAGAAGTGAAGAAGGGACTGGAATCTCTGTATAAAAAAGTTGAAAAGCACTTGTCCGAAGATGAAAACCTGCTGCAGGTAAATTACGGGAAAAACCTCCTCCTCCTCCATCGTTTCTCTAAAAAATGTTTATTTTCTGTAATCTATTTATCTGACTCTTGCTTTTAGGTGGTGTGGCGCGCCATGCAAGAAGAGTTTATCGTGCAGTACAAGACCATCGAAAGTCTGATAAGTAGGTGTTACCCTGGTTCGAAAATCACGTTGGAATTCACCATTGACGACATTCTTGTGTTCTTCTCCGAAATTGCCCAGTCACATTAAAAAAATCCTTTTCCTGGAGTGTACCACCACTGCTGCCTTTTCACTTCCACGTCGGCCTCCACCTCCATCACAATCCAGATAGCAGACTGGGATAATACTCGAGAGAAAAAAACTTTTTACCTTGTTTCTATTTTGTTACGTGTTTCGTTTTTTCTTGAAATATTGTGATGATGATGGTGGTAACTCGTAGCTTATTATTACACACAAAAATAGCTTATTATATAAATGTTCCCGTAGCAATAATTACACAACACGGACACGTTTTGCTGACCTGTTCGAGACGTCAGTAGAAGCAATTAAATTTCACCAGTGCAACTTACAGTTTTACAAAAAATAGATAATAATAATAATAAATTTAATAGAACTTGACGTCGCAGCAATTAACAAAAATTAAAAATTCATGTATAAAATAATCATCTTCCTTTTTAAAATCAGAGTAAAAATGATAACAATTTATGGTAATGATAACCACAGTCGACATATAAAAAATGGAGTTATAATTACAAATTATTATTACACTAAAAAAATTAGGAGCATTGTGTATGTACCGTTGTGTGTCTGGATGCCTTACTTGTCGGTAAAGGTGTCTAGGTGTGAACATTCAGCGCAATTTTGTAGGCAATCTCGACCAGATTTTGAGAGAGGGAACCGTCCTCATAGCAAACGTAAATTTCCCTTTCGTCGGGGTAGATCCTGCCGACCACCCAGTAACTAATGTCCCGCTTTCGAGGTTTCTTTTTGTGAATATCCCTTGGATCTGTGATTTGGCAGTGGAAAAGTATACCGTGTTCGGAAATAGGGGCAAGGGTTAAACTCACCCATTTTTTGTCCTGTCCACGTTCCTCCAGTCGAAACTATATTCAGACAAATATCGTAGTCATGACATGAGGTTATCATGGGCTCGATCAAAATGGGGGTTCAAAGGGGTTTTAGTGGAATATCTTACCCGGGCATTGGCGGCTTTATGAAGAATGTGATGAATGACGGTAGCACTTTGTCGAAAGTTGTGCCTCACTGCCGCTGCCCATCCTCCATGAATGTCTTTAGATGTAAGCATAACTCCTCGTCCAAACTCGACCAACATGTAGTCAATCAGAACGTTGCCCCTGGACACTCTGAAAAGAAAAGAAATCAATATGACGTACAACTTTTTTAATTTTTTACCGAAATTTCGACATTTCGATATAGCTGTAAAGGCAAACCTGATGTGCTTCACGTCACCACTGGAAGATCGACTCGGGCCGGAATTGTTGTGCTCACTGGCGGCTCGCTCATACTAAAAATTTCATGGCAACACAAAATATCTTAATTACTCCTAGAAAAGGAGGCAGAAATGCACAACTTGAAAGTGAAAAACTTAGGCTAACCCATTTAAAGGAGCTGTTGTCACTCCCCGTTCCAGTGGTGGTGTCATCCGCATCCTGTTCATCTCCTCCTCCGTCCGACTCATAGTTTGCCGCTGGGTCTCCACTTACGGGATTGTGTCGTGGTCCCGGGGAAAAGTCGTCCAGCGAAGACACCCCTGAACGAACCCCTCCATTGCCCCCAAAAGAAGATGAGGTGGAGGATCCCGTAGAAGAGGAACTTTTTGAAAATGGACTAGAATTACCAGCAAACTGGGAGCATGTGCAAGACGCTGGCGACGCCGTTGACACGGGGGTGTTAACCACCGTACTGGGGGAGTGTAGGGCACAGTAAGGATGATGGGAAGAGGAGGAGGGGGAGGACTCGGTATTTTTTAGAATGCTCCCTGTAAATGGCGCCTTTTTCAGGGGTAACAAAGTGGTGGCAGTTCTGCTACTGTTGGTGGTGAGAGCAGTACCCCCTCCCCCACCTGATTTTTCTGGAGGGGGCTTGCTGGAACTGGAAGGAGGTGAAGTGCCACAGAGTTCCACGTATTCCTCCCTGCCGCCCTGTTTTTCATCCATCCAACATTCAAAACTTCGACTGAGACCGGATTGGTATAACCGACAAATGGTGGCCATTGCACGACGAAGCCAGTATATGTCTGGCCCTACGGAACCCGGGTAGTCGGTCAAGTGTTCCAGCACAAAACCGAGAGTGAAGTTACCCTGGGGATAAAGAAAAACTAGAGTCATTCACGAGTGATGCAGACAAGTCATCATGATAAGCGGTAAATTTGCGACTTGACTTACGATTCCCACTAAGCCAGAGAAACAGCGGGCCGTGGAGGCTTTGCAAGAAATAATTTTTGGAGGCTCGATATCCCCGGTATCGCTACCCATCTCTGCGGGGGGCACATCCACATTTTTGGGTGGACCATTGAAAGTTTTCTTTAAAATGCAAGTTTCCTGCCAAAGTGCCATTCTAGAGACGGGTTTCCAACGGTCCAAAATGGCATTCCGCTTGACCCCTGCCCACAGCCCGAGTTGAGTTCTCCACCAGCCGTGAAATGCGGAAGCAATGTCGTTTTCTAGGTGGGAGGATATTAGGAAGCCTTTGTACATTAAACAGGAACCGTGACAGTGGTAAACGGGCAATCCAGGGGTATCGTTGGCGGTGGTGGTGGTGGAGCCCCGAGAAAAGGACGTTGACGAGGCACCTCCACAGCGATTACTTTTCCCACTGCTTCGACTCCCCCGAAGGGCGTCGGACGTTTCAAAAGAATAGAGCACATCGTCTATTCCACTCTGATAAAAATTTAAAAATTGTTGATTTTTTTTCATACGCCGTTCATAAATACGCCGTTATATTAATCGCATTTTATGTACCCGGATGCAGTTGGGAAAACGCAGAAAGTTACCGGGCACTTGCATCTGAATAAAATCTTCGGAAAGATCGTTTAACGCTGCCAGAGAATTGACCAGAATCCGGTTTACCTTGTCCAAATTACCATCACTAAAAGCTCTGCGAGAAATCATTCAACATAATCAGTATAACAATTGCTCATAAAATGAATTCATAATTCATTCTTATAAAAAAAATATTATTGACTTTCACTACCACCTTTCAAAGGAACCAAATTGATACTTGAGAAGACTTTCCAACCGATTTAGAACGCGGACGCTGACCGTCACTCCGCTGGACTGAGGTTCTCGCCTGTGAAAAATTTACCGTATTTAAATCTTATTGCTTGTACGACAATCTTTTACGCTCATCTTAACCGCTGCACCTTACCATCTAATTTTCTTTTCCTTTTTCTTCCCTTCCCCGGAAAAATTCGATCCACTTCCCTGTGGTCCACCTGGACTACTACTAGTCCCGGCCCCACTACTGGAGTCCGGCTTCCCTTTTTGTTGTTGTGGCTGCTGTGGAGGACGGTAAACAGTAAACGTGGAAAGGGAAGTGGCAACTCCAACCAGCAGTAGGCTTGTCCCGTGATCATCGCTCGTGTACGTCACGTCCATTTCGCAGTCGTCGATGACAACTCTCGACCTAAAATAAAAATTGCGATATAAATCCATATCAGAAATAGTATGAGTTTTACAATTTTTATCGCCATCTATATTTTTGTCGCTTACACCACCGGATGGGATCCAGTGACATCCCAGAGGAGTCTATACATTGTCGAAAACATTCCCTGAGATGCGACCAGCGCCTTGGCCATTTTGGACTCGGTCTCCAGTGGCCAGGAATATACGACATCTTTTGATTTGCTGGCTGCTTGACCGCTGCTGCTACTTGGGGACTGACTATCTTCATCTTTGGCACTATTTGTACTATTACTGCTAGCCCCACTGGCGCCACCATTCGAGATGAAAAGGACAACCACGTTGGATTGCACCTGAGGACTAACCGCACTCCAGCAGGGCTCAGTAATACAGGTCGTCGAGGAATTCTTCAAGGGCAAATTCAAAGTTGAGCTTGCCTCTGCTCCAGGAGGGGATGACGACGGGGGGAGGGATACCATACAGCCGGCTACTCTTCTCAGGGTCAACTTGAGCTGGAATGAATGAAAAAAATCAGAACCGAAGCAAAGAAAGTGAAGTCTTCTTCGTATGACGTAATTACTGATTGTACCCGTAAATATTCCGTTTCAAAAGCGGTTCTTCGCTTGCCATACATGGACCTCGAGTTGAGCACTTGATCCACATTCCCGTGATCGATAGGAATGTCGTCTACACACTGAAGCCAGTCTCCAATTTTAATCCTTCTATATTTGGAGGCGATCCCATCCGGAACAAATCCAGCCACCATGATCCGTTCCACAGACATAAAATTTTGATCCTGGGGAGAAAACTCCTGCAACTGTGATGTTGAAGGAGGGGTCGAGAAATGACCAGGAAGTATCCCAAGAATGCTTTCTATTAGGGTGGCACGTCGCCCCAGCAAGTTTCCGGTGCGGGCGGATTGAGGAATGTCCACAAAAACGGTACGGGTCTCCCCTCCGTGTTCGTCTTTGAACCTAAACACTTTTTCGGGGGCACTCCCTCTTGAAGACGACCCTACTGAAGCTGAAGTCGAAGGTCCCTTCTGTTTTCGTCCGGGTTCCACTACCTTGCTGGAGCAGGGTGAAGATGTAGGAGGTACACTGGTGAGATTGGTTGCTACCACTGCTGGAGTAGCAGGGGAAATTTCAGACGGCGTTTGTTCCAAGGGTAACGTAGATTCTCCCGTGGCGCCAGGATGACTGTCGACAGGGGTTTTTAAAAAGGCTGACAAGGCAGTAGTCCGTTTTCGCTTCAAAAGTCGAGATATCCGCCCTTGTCCTTTCGTGTCTTTTTCTGAGGGCGTTTTTTGAAGCTGAACACTGCCTTCCTTTCTTGTTGCGAGGGAAGGTGGCACTGGCGAGGGGTGAGCAGTCGACAAAGCCCCCGCATCAGCAGGAGAGGAGGTACTTCCGTCCGCAGAGTTTCGTCGCGATTCTGATGCGGGAACTTGCTCACGGCCCTCGGTTCCGTCCCCATTTTTCTCAGTGGTGGGATTTTTAGGTGTTGAAGGAAAAGTCAGGGTTCCACTTGATTCTGGATGGGAGGTACTTGGCAAGGTATCAGAAGCAACAGCAGCAGAACGCACGCCGTCTTCAGATTCGTCTCCCGAGTACTCCACAAGAAACAGGTCGCCATCGGCATTTGTACTGGATGCCACCTCCTCATCACCCCTGCAAAATTGAAGATTAATTATTGATTCATAATTGGAAATGTTTCCTCCCTAATTAATTTGATATTTTTGGAAAATTATTTACAGGAATTTGACCACATCATCAAAGCACTCGTTCTCATCATCATCGTCGTCATAGTCGTCATAATCAACCTCATTGTCGTCCTCATTTTCGTCGTCATAGGAACTATCCGAGTATGAAGAGTCGTACTCCTCTACCTCCGACGAGGAGGTAATATGCCGTCGATGGCGGTTGTGGTGACGCCCGTGTCCATGATGATGATCCCTTCCTTTCGTGTTTAAACACACGGTACACGGACTACTACTACTACCACTACTACTAATACTACTCTCGTCATCGTTGCCCTGCTGATCATCGGAATACTCCGACCCAGAACTGGACAACTCATTATTGCGGGACGACTGCTGCTGACGACGGGACCGCTTTTGTAAACCTCTCGATCTTCCTTCCTGTGGTCGAGGGGGATAATCCGGTGGCCCGTGGTGATTATTATATCCCCCTCGTAAAACTCCCCTACCATGGGCCCCGGTCCCTTCATCATTACTATCCTGATCCTCCAACCGCCCCCCTTTATCTCTTTTGGTCGCAAGATGGTCGCCAAAATACGTTTTGCTTAAATATCTTCCATCGCTCACAGTACCACTATAACCACCTGTTGATAATGCGGCGGCGGAACCCACCGGATACTGACTTCTTCTCGCTCCGTCGTCCCCTCCAGACAGGCAGGAATCTGAATTTGTACTCGTATCTGGCCAGTCCACACCGTTATCCGGATCATCTCCATTATGCGCCCCTAATCGAATAGCCGTGGACCGCTGGCGAAGATGTTGATGATGAACCCCATGCACAATTCGTAACTTACTAGGATTAAATTGCGACACTGAAGAAAAATCCCCAGAAAACTCCCAAGTTCCTCCAGAATCCTCCTCCTCTTGATGCTGCTGCCTGGGCAGCCAGCGACTATTATCCCCCGGATTACTCCAACTCCCCCGGGAGTGGTGAGGAACACTATTATTATTATTTATATTTCTACCACTACTACTTATTATATTCCCATTGGCACTGTCTTCCCCTCCACGGTCACCCCCTCCCAACCTGAGCGCTTCATCTGTATAACTAGCCAGCACTTCCTCGTCCTGCGAGTCTTCCTCCGAGATTTTGTACATTTCCGGATCCAACAGGGCTCTTCTTTCACTCATCATGATCTTCTAGCCCAGCCGCCCCCACCTCCACCACCACTGCACTATCCCAGTGCCCACTCAGTATAAAACACGGAGGAACTCCCCTCCGTTTAAAAGGAACATTAACTGTATACCTAATAGTCCCAAATAATCTCCATCGTTTTCACAAGCTTCCAATATCTCTCGAAATTTTTCCCGACAACGGTGTTCTCGACCATTATTGGATTTCTCCCCACAGACCAGGATAAACACCACCACCACCACAACAGTCAACAATCAACAATCCTTTTTTCAACTCAAGTATTCTTTCTTACGATAGCTATCTCAATCTACACAGGTGAGATGGCCAGCATCTCGGTAAAACAAGTGGTCACCAGCGCCAGGGGCAGTATTCCTCGTACCATCACCACAATCATCCCTGCTGCTGCTGCTGCTGCTGCTCCTCCTGTCTTCTCTCTCTCTCGATTTCAAGTTTTGCTTGCCCAACAATACCTGCCCTAACTCGCGTAAGAAAGAGCAATTCCCGTAACTTATTCCTTTTTACGAGAAAATAGCGCAAGCTTGAGTTGATTTCTTCCCCGTTTCGCTCCGTTTGTCCACCCGAAAGAGGAAAAATGAGTGGTCAAACCTGCCCTTTTGTTAAGAGGGCTGCTGCTGCAGCTGAAGCTACTTTGGTGACTCGGTTGAGGTTTTTCACTCCTGTCTCATTTTCCTATTCTCATCATCAATTTAACGCTCTCTCTCTCTCTCTCTGCTTCACACTCAAGTGCAGGTGGTTATCCCAGCCAAGACATTATTGTCGTCGTCATCGTCATCATCATCACACTTTTTTTCTACCGAGGAACATACATACATACATACATATTGTTTGTTACATTGTTGTCCCTATTGTTGCGTCCCCCATGGGTGTAATACTCGCCAGTGCTATTTCTCTTTCGGTTGGGTGGTGTCTCTTTTCTTTGTAGGATGATGTCGTCGTGTCTTTGTAAATAGCGTACAGGTATGCAACGTCGTCACAACGGTTGTACCATTTTTTTATTTACGCCAATTTACACGGCATTTTTGTTGCCGTCATTCCCGGACTCTGGTCTCATTAGTGAGGAATTTGAATTTGAGTACCAGTTGCTATTGTTGATTGGTGCCGAATTAATGGGAATCCGGGTGAATAGAAAAAAAGTAGAGAACTGGTTTTCAGATTAAACCGAGAGGTGCCGAAAAGAATTGTGGCGTAATCAGGGCATCAAAACTTCTCCGGGGCATTATGAGACATACTTTGGACAAGCTTCAGTTTTACAAATTTTTTACAAAATATTTATTTTTATTGATAAAAAAATGTAAATGGTTGATTACATTAATAAATTTGGCAACGCGCGCAGTGGAGGATGGTTGTACTTGTGGAATAGGAACTTAATTAGATAAACATGTGGCCAATGAGAAAAAAATAATTTGTAGAGCAATCTGTCCTTAAGTAAGGGTCCTCCAAACAAGGTTATCTTCATCTTTTTAGGGATAAGGGAGAATCTGGAGAGGAGCCGGGATGTTGGATAAATTGGCATTTGTGACGCCAGCCAAGGTTCCTTTCAACTGGTCTGTGTACTGTTCCGTGGAGTTGTCCTCGTCTTCATCGCCGTAGTCATCGTTGAGTGTGGAGGCTATGTCGCCGCGTTCTAAATTTTCTTCTAAAACACGAAACGGTCCTTCTGTTTTGTCAGACGAGGAGTAACTGTCGTGATGATGATGGTGGTGATGATGGTGTGGAGGAAGCGTTACTTCTTCGTTTTGAGAGGGTTCGTTGTGATGCCGACTGTGAGGATGCCGATGGTGATGGTAATGCCGGTGGGAGTGGGCTTCCTGAAAATGTCGTCCAGTTTCTCCTAAAGTACTTCGGGCACTGGTGTTGTCCTTGTTCTCAGTGTCGTCATCACTGGTCACCCTACTTTTTGTGGATGCGGTAAAAACGTCTTTGCTGCTGACCGTGGTGTGAGGGGTACTACCGCTGTCCTTATTTTCCGGGAAACTGCTGCTACTACTGCCGCCACTGTAATCAAAAGCGATATTGTTGCTGATGGACTCGTCTTCCACGTGACTACTCAACCGGGCAACTTCACCTTCCAAAAAGCGGATCCGATTTTGCATTTCTCGTAAATCTTCGAGAATGGTGTGCACGCGAAGACTGAGGGTGGCGCAAGCTAAGGAGACGCGTTCCTCCATGTCTTTTGCCAAGGGTGAGGCAGCCCCTGGTAAGGAGGAAGAATATACACTGTTGTCACTGGACAAGTCCCTGTGGAAACCGAAAGGGTCGTTGGAAGCAATAAACCCGGCATTTTTAGTGGCTTCCTGGTGGAGCTGCAAGGATTTCTCAATTCGCCCCAGTCGTTCTTCCTGGTTGGCTATTCCATACTCCAGTAAACGGAAGGCGCTGCAGTTGAAGCACTCTGTCGACAAGTGGTCAACAACAAAAACAATTAAAGTTTTTTTCCTTAGTTTTTTTTTTATTTCTTTGGTGTCCTTGAAAACCTACTTACCATTTTCGCATTCGGTTCCATCGCGACCAAGGCAGCATTTGTACTTGGTTTCCGTAATCTTTTTATAGGTGGTCGAGTATTTGGGTCGATACATAAGTTTCTTGCTGCATGCGTAGCTCCCATTTTCATTTCGCCAACAAATATTAGTTCCGTAGTAAGGCTCGGTTCCATTGCGCACTCGACAAGGCACCACTTTCTCCACTTGGTAGGGACACCACGACCTTCACAAATTTCAATGGACAACAACCCGTTTGTTATTACATATGATATTTTCAAGAAATAAAAATGCGCTATACTTATTTTTGTGAATAAGTCACCCAGCCAGGTATACAGTAGAAGAAACTGTAAAATACATCCCAAAAATCCCACAAAATATCCACAATTTAACCACGAATTTTATCGGAACTCCCGCTCCTGTTCCCATCCTGTCTCTTCCCCTCCTCAAAATTCCCCTCTGCCAAAAATACCCGACCTCTTGTTCCTTCCCCCAAAATCGACGCCTGGTCACTCAATCAAACCAACAATGTCACTCCAGAAGTCTGCAACATTTTCCGGCACTCTTTCTCTCCAATCAAATTTTTTTTTGTGTTTACACCCCGACCGCAAGACGAATTCTGTTCTACCTTTCGCCGTTTTACCAGACTAAAAATGTGTTACCTCATTTGGGGTTACCATACACACTCTCTCCATTTTTTTTTACTCAAGGCACTCCGCTCCTCCTGCTGCTGCAGTGGCCATTTAAGTCGGGTATGTAAACTAAAAAAAATTATTATCATGCAAGTGATGATGACGACGACAAGGAATAAAAAATTCGTTTGTTCGTTCGCCAGGATTTTTTTCTTCGTTGTCGCTTTCCGCTGGTTGTTGAGATGATGATGATGCTAGTTGAACAGGGACTATTAAACAAGACACATTATTTACCCATAAAAATACACGCACACACACACACGGATACAGAGAGATACAGAGAGATACAAGCGTGGCTACGAAAAAAGAAAGGGAAAACCGGACTGGGGTGTTTTACGATGATTACTGTTTAGCATTGTAATGGCAGCAAAGAGCAAAGCAAATAATAATAACAACAATGGAACGCATTGTTATTGTTGTCGTGGTTGGGGTTACGTTCAAAGGTAGCAGGGATGATGCGATGGTGTACCTTCGTATGAGTCAGTATTTTTGGGGAATGCTGAAGTGGAGTGTGGAACAACGGAACTCAAGCATGCAGGGCTTTACACCATCTAATAAAAATAATGACTTGCTATCAGTCACTTTGATCGACAATTTTTTTTTTTAGCAACTTATGAATGTTATTGCATTGCTCGGCAGGTTGCCCAAGTGAGAGGGAAGCTGGAGAGATGACTGGTAAAATTATTAGGACTCTCACGATGATGCGTCTCTGTGAATGAACTGCATTCTCACACACGAACAGAGAGACAACAGTTATCTGTCATCTGAAAACAACGTCACCGGTCACCACCACCAACAGCAGCAGGGAAAAATAGACACTTTTTTAGAAGAGGGAGATGGTTTATAAAATGAGCCTATCATTGTAATCAGTGGTGACGACTGTGTAAGTGTGCGCGGGGAAGTGGGAATGTTAGACAGGAATACAACCAGATTTGTTGTTAGTGGTGTTATCGTCCTTGTATCGACAAGGGTGAGCAGCGTTAAAAAACTGTGTGATGTCGTCAAGGTGTGCAGGGAATACGAAAACAACCCAGGTTGAGAAGAGGAGGAACATGCTGATAACCTCAGAGAGAGAGAGAGAGAAAGAGGATACATGGGATGAGGATGGAAGGCGAGGGGCTGGCAAACGTGGCAACAAGCTCAAGAAAATGAATAGAGATTTGTGTCTGTCCATCTCTCTCTCTCTCTCTGCCTAAAATTTTCACACAGTGAGCAATTAAGAAGTTTTTATGGCTCAAGTTTACCACAAACCATTATCATCAAGTGTCTATCTCTCTTGAGGGAGGCTTCAACAACAAACAACACACAAGAATAATGATGGGCAGAGAAGTGGATGCTGAAAGAGAAGGGGTGCTGCTGCTGTTGCTGATACTGAGCTGCAGCTGTAGAAATGATAAAGAAAAAAGGGCAAAAATGTTGGTTCCACTCTCTGGACGAAAGAAATGCGGAGTGAGAAAATGGTGTGTATTTAAGCACATTCTCACGACGACACTTGAGAGAAGATTCCTAAATAATTCTCAGCTTGCATCATATATATATTTTTTTTGATTTCCTCAATTAACCAGCCCTGCTGTGTAGTTATCACTGTAGCATCAATTTTTACGTCATTACGTCAAAATGCGTATGCGCAGAGCTTGCCTAATCTGTAATGACCGGGTGGAGTACGAACAAACAAACTCGAACAGACATACGGGGAACGAGGAACAAGCCAACGACAGATTTAAAGAGAGAGAGAGAGAGATATTCGAACAAAAAAGAGCGTTGTTGTTGTTGAATTAATTTGGTACTCATCATGAGTCAAAGTAGAACCATTCCGCGAGTCTTATCTTGACAAGTTTTTTTTTTCTCAGGATGTTTATGCCTGCCCAGCTCAGTCAGGGATGGGATGGATATCTGCCAAAATTGCCAGCTGACGTGTCTCCACTACTCTTTGCAGTTGGCAGTTACCATAGGGAAATTAAACGCTAAAATATGGGGCAATTAAGAGTTTTAAACTAAAAGGTTATCAGGAATGATAATGGTAAATAGTAATGAGAGTTATGAAATGCAGCCCTTGTCTCTGGCATTAGAAAAAATGGGCAGTACGTGGAAAGCTACGGGATGACGATAATATGATAATTTATAATATGACGCATTTTTGCAGGTCCCTTGTTATGCATTGCAATATCTTTCGCATCTCTCTCTCTCTCTCTCTCGATGTGGTTTAAATGATGAAAGATAATGGGTTAAATTTATTTGCCCCAGGGTTAACAGCTCATTTGGAGGATTGGACATTCACAGAGGACGGCTATCCTCCTTGTGAATACTTTGACAAAAGAGACAGAGAAATGGGAAGATTTTGTAGGGAATTTAATATTTATTTTGTTTGCGTTTTTTGTACGTTTTTTGCATGATTAAATATTTTGAAAGGAGGATAACACGCATTGGAATAGTAACTTGCTAATTAACTGTACGACAACGACTGCATTTTAAAACGAAATATGAATAACACAACTCAACTGACTAAATCGAAATGATAAATACCTTTTAGGCTTAAAAATGTCTGTATTTGAATAAAAAAAAAGTCATGATGATTATTATCTGCTTCGAAAATGAGATAAGATTTAAGATTTTAGGATGTTTGACTTTGATTGGGAGAAAGTATTTTTATTCTTTTATTGACCATGACAACGGGCACATGATTGCGTATAATTTGCCTTAAAGAGAGGCAGTATTGATGAATGCTTATTTATAAAATTATTATCTTATCTTATAGATATCTCTATAAGGGCTCATACAAGCTATATTATGTGCGGTTTGCGTCTTGGATTTTGGAACAGAAATATGATTCTTCAGAAAAAGTGACATAAATTTGTATTGTATGCAATTTCATTTTTCTTCTGAAAATTTCCTTCTGACAAAAT
>JAHZNB010006942.1:0-10864 GCA_027744295.1 Callyntrura guangdongensis | reverse complement strand
CATTTACCAAAGTACTTACATTGAATAACTAACCTCACCTGATAATATGTAGTAGCAACAACATTAAGTTTGATAAGCATTTCAATAACGTTTTATTTAGATCTGTTTAAATATAAATATCTATTTAGCTCACTAATTCCAGTAGCTCAATCCGATAACACTAACTATAAAAATCCATCTGTTCCACAACATGCATTCAGCAAATGTGTGCACTGTGCATCCAACAGAGAAACTTATATATTTTTAAACTGGAATCTGTTGACAAGCTATGTACACTCTACCGGTACCTTACACTAAACTTACAAACCCAACTTAATAACAAGTTTGAGTAAAATAAAGTTTCAATTAAATTAAATAAGTAAATAGTAGCATAGCGTACGTAGTAGTAGTGTGTTCCTTATCATGGCTATAAATATGCCCTATACCTACAAGCATACAAGAGTGTAATGATCACATGAATATAATCTTTTTAAATGAAGTCAAAGATAAACTTTAATAATCTAGTACATTTAAAATTATGTTAGCTATACTTCTTTCTTAACTTCCATAATTAGAGCATTTCTAGATATATTTTAAGTAGACTCTGGAATTAATCGTTAATTTTTAATAAGTATTCACTATCACTCTCTCTCTCTATCTCTCTGACGCTGAATGGGTCGGCTACCTTATAACACGACTATATTATCGTTATGAATTACGATTATTTACGATTATTACGAAGCACAAAACGGAGCTACCTTATATGTACCTATTCCTTCACGTATAAGTACTACCTACTTATACACTGATTTGCTGGCGTCATATGTAGTAACAAGCCGAAAGGGTATTGGGATTACATATATCGATAGTCAGTATCTCATTAAAACGTGTAGACATTTGGAGTTCATGCAAGTTGCAATACTAGTTGCGTAATCAATAACTATGACAGTACAACAGATATAAAGATAGGAGAACGTTACAAAAGGAAATTGCCATAGTAAACTTGTAGTGTTATGATGATAATATTAAGGTAGCATTCGGTTGAGTGAAAATATTTTTTCGTATTTATCATATGTATAAGGGCGAAACTACCATTGATCAAATAGCTTGAAAAGTAATTTAGAGATGAATTATCATTGTCGGCCACGCGGAAGAGATAAGAAACAATGAAATGTAGAAAGGAACGACAATATTATTTTTCTACCAAACATATGGCTGGAGTATCATAATTAGCATACGTAGCTTTTGTTTCGTAACAAAAATCTTCACCCTTTGAGAAGGAAGAAATATTTTAGTACACGACTTAAGTAGAATATAGAATACATACCTATGAACAATAAATCATTTATGGAATACTCACAGTAATACATACTTGGTTGTTTCCTCTCATGTTTGTCGTTCCAAAAAGAAAACAGAAACGGAAAAATTGTTTATCAAAGGGTAAAAAGGTATAAATGCATAAAAATCCTATGTTTAATAATAATATAAAATATTGCCTACGTTTTGTAACAGTCGATATTTCGTTACATTCCAAAAATGCGTTTGATTTGTGACTAAAAAAACTCTCCTTCTTTAAAAAATACTACAAAATGATATTTTCTAATAGCTCATAAATTGTTTTATGTTTGATCGTTGAAATCATGTATAGAGAACTCTTCCTTCATTGCATCCCTCGTCACCTCCTAACCTCCACGCAAAACAACGTAAATTGATTGTATTATATTTTTCGCATGAATACAGAATGCATGTCGTCGCAATAGTAAATCTTATTAAACGCGGAATTCCTGACGCAGTCTTTTGTTTCCACTTTTAAAAAATCTGTACGAATTATACATTGTAGTATAGCAGTAGTAGAGTAGTAGTATGTAGTAAATTTTCAAAGTATTACATTTCATTATTCAATAACATTATTAATTTAACATATTTCTATTAATAATGATAATCAACTTAAATCTTCACGTGGTACAACTACAATTATTAAATTCATCATTAGAATATACGTTGTTCATAATAACAATTGGTTAGTGATGCAGGTTGTAAATATGTATCTACACCGAAACAAATCGCGTAGCAGTTTACAGGAAAACATCACGTAACAATGTGGTTAAAAACAACGTAACTGCTTTGGATTAATTTATCTCGATTATTATGTATGTTTTAGGGAAAAGTAAGGATTCTTAAACTTACACGTTTCTGCAAGCGACACATAATTCAAAGTTTTTAAATGTTTTATGTATTTGTAATGGATAAATCTAAGGGATCATCCTCATCTAACATTTAATTAATATTTACGACTTTTCATTTTCCACTAAAAACTTACTGTAGCTAACCCTGAAATCGTGTATTAGTGATAAATGTTGTTTACTGGGTATTGTACCACCCTTCTAATTAATCGTATTTTGTAATATTGCATTCTCATTACTGTTATCGTTATTACTGTTTTGAAAAATTGGAAGAATTTCTTAAACTCTTTTAAAAAACTGCAAAGAAATAATTCCGTTCAGTAATAATGAAAGAGTTGAGTTAAATTATGTATGATGATGATCATGTTGTGGTACGTGTAATTTTGAAGTAGTTTAACGTACGGAAGTACTTACAATTTAAACTTTTTCCCTTCTCAATTATCGTATTGTATTCTCAATTTTACAAGCTAATAAAGGTGTGGAATAGGAATATACATTTATGATGCTGACAGCAATAGATAACAACTTTTTTTATACACATACGTTTTAAAACCTTTATGTTAAAAAAACACACCCACCTACCTAGTCAACAAGAATATTATTTTTACTTTTTCTACATACTTCTTAAGTTCGTTACTGTGACTGTAATTCCTTCCAAAATATTCGTGTATAAATACAACACGTACACGTTTACTAAATAATTATGTTGAGTGTTTGAAAGTTTAGAGGTAAGTGGAGAAATGACACTGCGGACGAGAGAAGGCGCAGTTATGAAAAGTTGGGTTTACTAGTTGAACCCTTTTAATCAAACTGAATTATCTTATCTAATTAAATAGATAAGAGCAATTCTTTTTACACCAAGACGATACTCATGTAGATGATGATGATAGTACGATATGAAAATATAAATGTAAATGTACTATACTTGTTAAATTGGTTTACATCACAATATGGCTTTTCGTTTCTAGAACAACTACACTTGCACTCTGAAAGATTCACTGTTAAAAAATAAGGAGGAATTCAAAGGGATGATGATGATACAGCAAAGAATGTTGATAAATTCGAAGACTCATTGTCAATAGTATTTTAAAACTGTTGCTTGTGTTGTACATACCATAATAGTTATAATGGGAGAAACAGAAAATGAACAGACTTTTACCGGAGAGTATATTATAACCTATATAATAGTAACAATTATTTTATAGTTAGCTATCAAACCCACGAGTCACCACCGGGAGCATTGTTCGCGAGATGCTCTACGGAAATTGAGTTACTAGCAGCGTGTTCTTGCCAGTGATGGTGATGAGGCCCGTCTCCTCCCGACGGACTCCCGGTGTAACCTCTCTGGGGATAAACACTACCACCACTTACGATACCGGGATGGTGGTGGTTCCCTTCGTAGTGACGATTCTTCTTTTTTTCTCGATTTACTTGTGCGTATAAGGGTTCACCAGGTTTTATCTGCGAAAAGAAAATATTCGATAACTTTCATGGAAAGACACATTTTACTACAAGCTACAATGACAATCTACTGATTTAAACGAATAATTATCGTAACAATCATTGCAATATAAATTAATACAAAAAACTACACATTGATATTTACAAACATTTTACTGTATACTTAATAGCGCTATGCCAAAGATATAGTCATGCTTCTTTGTTGCATTACCAACAACAAAATATGTTGTCATCTGAACACATGCAATTTGCAATTTATATGTGAACCTGTGAATTATCATTTGCTCAAAAACCTTTCGCATTCAAACTTTGACAAAACTGACGCTCTTTTAGCTTATTGTTGGACTTGTTGGTACACAATTTTCACAAAACCTAATACAAAATTCGAATGCTACCAACTTATGAATAGAGACTTCAAAAATATTCCATTCATATTGGTAGTTGCTTTGTTTAAAAAAATGTGCAACCACGTATCATGCAATATCTTGAAAATTCAGCAAATTAACCCCAAAATCATTAAAAAATCATATACGTTACCGTGAGATATTTAAACATGTATAGTCAATAATGAATAATACATAATAGATACTTTATGGTCATAACAACAACTACACTAAAACTATTAAATTTACATAAACAGTCCCTCTTTTCGGAAAAAAATCAAAAAAACTTAAATGTACCAGAAAAAACAGTACCACAGATAAGCCATCAAAAGGAATGTCCATATTTTGAATGACATGGAAATTAAATAATAGACAGTAAAAATGCAACACTACTATCATAGGTCTAATATTCTACACATTCACTGTTACGCTTCACAAGTAACACTTTGCATATTTTAAAATGCCATTTCCACTAAAAATCGATATAATCTACGCTACGTTTACTGTGACGTTACTACCAGAAAGACAAATCACATTAGGACAAATGACAAAATGACAAACCGTCTGTGAGGGAGAGAGTGACTGATTGATAAACTTGAGGCATCATCATCGAAAAAAAAACTATCATCATCGTCACGTCATCATCTTTTGTAGTAGTATTGAAATAAAAGAAGACTTTGCATTTGAAAATTGATAATAAGAAAGGGTTCCACTGCTGTTGACTGAGAGTACCATCCTTCACTCTTTTTCATTTGTCGATTCCGCTTCCCATCTCCTACCACTACCTCTTGCTTGATTGCGAAACGTGTGTTTAATTTTGTCTGGCCTACTGTCCCGGTTGTTGTACCGTCAAGTGTGTCAGTAGTAGTTCACAACAACGACAAACAACAATAGCAGCAATAACAAACAGTGATTGATGAGAATTATACATAGGTATTCGTCATTCAGGTCATTATTGAAACAAACATTTGTAGTTATGTACGTATGTATTTATGTTACAATTATTATAACTGGTGTGTGTGCAGAGCCCATCTTTTTGTGCTCATATTCCATAACATACTTCGAAATCTAAAATTAGACGTCGTTCTTAAAAGTCCTACTACATACTTTTGTACTTACTAGCGATTATGGTGTCGTAGAATAAGTATTTGTACAAATATTGTTGTGCTTAACGGATTACAGTACTACTACACTATATGATAAATTACTCTGTGATTTTACTCAATGTGAAAATGATCGAAACGAGATTAATATTTAAAAATTCGACTTACAGGTTGGGCCGGGTACATGCGAAATGCTCCTGGAGGAATGGGTGCATGCGATCCACCATCAGGGTACGGCATATCTGCCATCGGAACTTGCTCCCCACCTTGAGTATAGGAAGGAGGGGGGCTTTTGGGAACTGCGTTACTATTGGGTGCATTTCGTTGCATGGTCTTGTCCTCATATCTCGTTCCGCTTTGACTGGCCATTGGTCTATTTAACGTGGAATTTGCGTTGACAGGAGAACCAGCGGAAGATGCTTCGTTTCCGGAACCGCCTGTTTTCATAGATTGAATTTGTTCTATTTTTGTGCTTTTAACCCGTTGAAATTTTTGTAGCGTTTGAGCAACTGGTCATAAACTAACCTGGTCCACTTGGACTGCCACTTCGACCTGACATTCCCTTACTGACAAAATCTGTTTCACTCCAACCTGCCTTTTTGTACACTTCTCGGAGCTCTTGATGCTGCCACATTGAATAGAGAACTTGAGACGCAAACTTTACGACTCGGCTTGAGTAGCGCCTTTTTTGCTGTGACAATTGCACTAATCTTTCCACGCCTTCAGCCTCCATCAGGGATCTGAGAGTTTGAAATTAAATTAGACAAAAAATATTGCAAGTTGAACTCAACAAGTTGCAAGTTCACAAACCTGGAAAACTCAGCGTTCTTTTTGATAACTTCATTAAGAGTGGCAAGCACAGCTGCAATTGTATCATCTGATGTGCCTTGATCCAGTGGTCTTCCACTCGGTAGCTTTTGAACTAAATCTCTCATGGCATATTTCCCAATGAGCTCTTTGTTCCGCTGGTCAAGAGCTAGATTTCGCAATGCAGTAGCAACCGCACATACAACTCTGTCTACCTCCATTCTTAGCAGTTCGACGAGAACAGGAAGACCCTTTTCTTTACGTACTGCTGCCCTGATCTCAATACTGGGTTGCCAGTAGCACGCCGCTAGGTTTTGAATTGCACCAGCAGCCGCTTCGAGAGTTTCTGGATTCGAGCAATTGGACAGGAGAGCTAAGTAAGCTTGTACAACTTCTGGCTGCCATAGGAGTTCCATACCTCGGATAGGATCTGACGAAGACTTGGCTGCAGGGCCCTGACCACTAGCACCTCTGCCAGATGGTCCCGTCCCATGACTGACTACATTGTTGGATTCTTTGGGAGAAGCGGTAGCCATGGCCCCACTACAACGGGATTGGGGTTACCCAAAAATTGGATTACTTCATGTAGGTCCGGATCACGCCATCTTACTCCTGAAACATGCCAGATAAACAGTAAAACATTTCGGTGGTTACAATAATACTCATTTCATTTAATATGACGATTAACAAAATCAAAAAGAGAAATTGGTTAAATAAATTTCAGAATTCAGATACGGAATGAAGTTAAAAACAAATCTTCAAAATTTACATATTAAGCAGATGTTTTAGAATTCTACAGAGTTATAAAGTAGCCCAAACACCTAGAAGAAAAAATCCCATTTTAAGACATCACTGAAGCACAACCTGGTGAAGAGGTTCCTGTACTGATTGGAATTAAATGTTGATTGGAGTTGGAGGGGGATGATGCTTCCTGATCGTCATTTAATAGGGAATTCGAAGAAGCTTGGTGGTGAAAGTGCTTATTATTTGGATTCATCGGCAAATATGCACTACTATTATTACTAAGCGGTGCAGGTGGCAGACCTTCTACACCTCCATTATTACTCCCATTATTTGACAATCCTAACGGGGTTGGCATTCCACCTACAATGTTATGGTGGGATGGGGATGATGACTGATGGTGATTGTGCAAGTGAGACGATGATGATTGCAGTTGCGGAGATGGACGCCCAATAGAAGAGTCCCCTCCAAACTCTGGTCCGAGAATACCGTTATTTCCACTACTATTTAACATTAGCCCATCGTTCTGATGATCGGGAGAGTAGAGGAATGAACGAACAGGCAGATTGCCATAATGCGACGTATTTCCTATTCCAGCTATTTTTCAATGGGAATTGGTTTTAAGAAGCAAATATGAACACATGCACAAAATCAAAATAAAACGCACAATCAACAAGATCACAACGACAACCGTATTACTATTTAAGCATGATATTGGCGTTGTCATGAGCCGTTAAAAGACCATATGCTTACCATAGTTGCCGGCATGGGAATTACTTGGAGCAGTTGACAAATAGTCAGGTCGAGGGGCGACACCCGCGGACTCGAGCTCTTCATATCCAGGTGCTGGTACGTAACCCCCTGTTTGCCTCAGATATTCTGAAAAAATACGAATGAATTAATTTTATCCTATATAACCAAAATCCCGAGAAAAATATATCCATTTCGAAAATAGCCAATAAAATGCAAATTATTAACAGTAAGCACTATAAAAGTAGCTGAAACATCGTATTATGCTCCCCGAATAGGTCATTTAGGCAAGAATGCTTCTATTTCAGTTTTACAGACAACAATTAGCGTCTTTCCAGTCGTAGGTCGTAGACATACTCTGGTTGTACAATACTACCTGAATTTTTGGCCGATCGAGGTGTAACAGGAGGAAGACTAGGTGAGTTTGATCTATCTGAAGGTGACTGTGGACTGTGCGCTCCGTGCTCCACAAAAGCATGATGATGGAAGTTTGGATGATAGCTGCCACCAACTCCTCGACTACTACCATCCTGTACAATCTGATCTGAGTACTCTGGATAATCGCTATATGCAGCATAGTCAGCGCCTCCATGTGTCACTCCGTAGTGACGTTCTACTCATTTTGTTTTTATTGTTTAACAAAACAAATTGTGCAAAATCAATCCATGCGAACATATACGAAAGCCATAACACAGCATATGAATAAAACACAAAAACAAACAAAAATAAGTTATTAACAACAGTACACTACTAAACTACATATGAGCAATAAAATACTACAATATAATCATGGCAATACCTGAAGGATCAGGAGGAACCCCTCTTGTCGCATAAACGTATGCATCCTGTACCATTGTGGGGTCATATGATGCATGAGGATCGGTGGGTGGGTTTGAAGGGGGAGGGAAATGAGTTCGTGGATTGGTCCCATACGCTGCGGCAGCCCCAGCAGGGACATAATCGGGACCAGGTACAGTCACTTGATTTGGTCGAGGTACTCCGCTGTAGTCCATTTGTTGACCATCCGGGCCCATCTGTAACAAATGGTGATGCTTGTGGTGGTCCGTGGTGGTTCCACTACTGGATCCACCTCCAGAAGACGAGTCGACGATGAGGGGGGATGAAGCCGAAGATGCTACAAGTACTACTGCTGCAGAAGATGTGGGAGGCGCCCGTTTCTGGATTGTAGTAGTTGTTGATGTCCTGGACGATGAAGTGATTGTCGTTGTAGTCGTCAATTGATGCTTAGATACCCGTCCCAAACTTGCTGTATTTGACAGTCCTCCTCTCCCAGAGCGAATACCTTCATATGGTAAAAGCGTACAAGTGGATGACGGTGACGGAAGAACGATACCCCCGTCCCCAGCAGATTGATTATTCACTAATGAATTTGATCGGGCGTGTTGATGATGCAAAGTCAGAGATCCGTTGGAACCGACCACGCCAAGACCACGTGATAAACCAGATCTGCCTGTAGTATGGAAGCCGTTGACTAGTCCTTTTCCTCTGAAATTTTTTTAAAAATTTGAATCGCAAATTGAGTCAAAAATCGCCAGCAGCAATAGCAATTTAATATATATATATATTAATTGATTATACACACTATATATCGCCTACAACCCCGTATACTACGGGGAGAGGTCAAAACAAGACCATATGTACGTACATACTCTGTTAACTAGGTTTTTATTGTAGTTAGCATAAACGTAAGTCTTTTAACATTATTGATATATACCCACAACTTATCAGCTATTTAATAATATACAATATCGATTACAAGTTTATAATTGTTTTTACAAATAAACATTCACTATTTCATAACTTAGATAATTATACTTTTCATACAAAAGCGTAACCAAAAATCAAGGAAACACGAATCGTGCTGTCATAACTCATGTAAAGTATTCGACAAAACAACAAAGATGACTAATACACACTACTATTGAATTTTTTCACACAACCGACAGTTAACTATATATAGTGATATACCAGAAGAAAGAAGAGAATAATTAATGTATAACAAATAGTACAGCATCGTGATAAAAAAAGTTGGTTTTCAAACATTTTTTAAATTAAAAAAAGCCAATAAAGAAGTTTTCAGGCTGAAGAAAGTCACTGGATGACCTATTAGTGTTAAGAAAACAGGAATGTAGATAGCTACAGTTTTATTTTATATTGTGATTGCGTA
This sequence comes from Callyntrura guangdongensis, assembly GCA_027744295.1. Classification (NCBI taxonomy): domain Eukaryota; kingdom Metazoa; phylum Arthropoda; class Collembola; order Entomobryomorpha; family Paronellidae; genus Callyntrura; species Callyntrura guangdongensis. Next base: position 1,269 of record JAHZNB010006942.1, on the reverse strand, counting down.
AAAGAAAATGTTTAATAGAAATGTAGAAGAGTATACTTAATGAGTGAGTGAATGTGTTTGTAACAGTCTATAATAAACTTAATAAGTGAAAATTCATTTAGAAAATAGAGCAGTAAGTAGAAGACAAGAACAAGGAAATATGTGGATTACGTAAAGAAAAAGGACTATACAACGTTTTTGTAAAAGGAGGGTGTTAGTAACCTGTGTGACGTGACCTCGGTCCTTGTGACAACCCGCTCTTGTCTCTGTTCTGTAACCTGTCTACTTACAACCCTGTTGTATTGGATGTTCCATAGAGATGTTATCATCAGTTTGTGTTATCAAAATTTGATTCGAGTTGTGAAGAGCATTGTTAAGTGTATTTGTTGTCACAGTGGGATTATAGATCATTCATAAGTGTTTTTGTGTGAGTTAAGCAGCAACAAACAAAGACATAAACATCCATTCAAATTTGTATCCAAAATCCAAATACACACAGATTTTTGAAATTTGGTTTGATTAAAAAAAATGCTACAAATTATACATACTTACAAGTAAAAATTACGTATACAGATGTGATCGTAATTTTCGTAATACATTTGAAAAAGTACAAAAAACATGAAGAACGAGAGAGGAGGCTAACGAGAGGAGCTCCTATGATGTCAATTTAAAAACACTTACATACAGTTATCCAATAGTGTACCAGGCCCTGTGGCCGCTCCATTAAGCGAAGCACAAGAGGAGGGCGCAGGACTTTCACTTCGCGATGAATTGTTCATGTTGCTTGTATTGTTCGTCAAATACCTTCAATTGATTGCTTGTCTTTTAATAAAAAAATTCCATGAAACAATTGATTTTGGTTGGCACAAAAAATGATTTTCAAAAACCAAAATTCATTCCGCTTATTTTTGTATTGTTTTACAGAAGTTACAAGAAGTTTTGAAAATAAGAGCAATAACGTTAAAATAAATACAAGATAATTATAGTTCACTATAAAACCATCTACCATGAATGGCCTTTACGTGATTCGTAACATAACAAACAAAAAATAATATTTAGCTACTTTTTATTTTAACCCTTAAATTTAACATTTAGTCAATCCATATATACCAATACTTGATAAGTGTAGTAATCAATTCTACCATTAGCTTAAAATAAAAATGATCAACAAGTCACTTACCCAATTAACAAGTTTGTCAAGATCTCTGTTTTTTCGCTCAAATATATCCTGTTAAGAATCTCCACAATTTTTTCATAAACGAAATTCTATACCAGTTTCAGTCAAGATGT
>JAHZNB010006941.1:0-11785 GCA_027744295.1 Callyntrura guangdongensis | reverse complement strand
GTCGGGTTGAAGAAATTTTAAATTTATCGGGTCGGATCGGGTCGGGTTGAAGATATTTTAAATTTATCGGGTCGGATCGGGTCGGGTTGAAGAAATTTTTAATTTATCGGGTCGGGTTGAAGAAAATTGAAAATTTTATTAGAGGTGAAACGGATCGGGTCGGGTCATCGAAATTGCCGATCCGTTTCATGCAAATATTTTACTATTACTGTTACTAAGGATATAATAATTATTCATATTCGTCGCAAGGATCAGAATCAAATGTATTTTCTTCTTCGTCCTCGCTTTCTTCAATTAAAAACTCCTCTTCATACGAAAACGTCTTTGCGTCTCTGACTGTATTACAGACAAATTTCCCAGGTAAAACTAATTTTGTTTTGTGTCTAGCATAAGACAAAAACCAAATAACTGCAGTGATATGTGCACATGTCCCAACAACTCTTGCACCAGACAGGCACATGCAGTACCACCCTAATATATCCCGCCATAAATTACCTAAAGGTCTGTACCCAATCCACAATTTATGTATTGTCGATGAACGAAACCGTGATCGAATTTCAAAACGAGCTGCTGCTGGACCTAAATCGTCATGAAAATAGAGTACGAAATCTCCGTCATCATCCAAAACTTCAGCCATATATGAAGGTGCCAGCTTAATTTGATATACTCCAAAAGTAAGCCGGAGTAAATCAGCAACCGTTAACTTTGTAAAATCTAGTAAACTATCAGCATTAAACTCTTTCCAGGACAATGTCTTTCGTTCACATCAACTATTCTATCCATGAGCAAATTTGGCAACTCTGCGCGTTTAATCATCTCCTCGGCAAACTCTAAATCCTCTTCTGTGTCAACTTTCAAAGGTGGGCAAAACGCGTTAAGTAGAGCACACCCTACCACAAAAACCTCCCAAAGGGCATCGTTGTTATGTAGATATTTATTAGGAACAATATCCCGAAAAAACTTTAATTTATTTTTGATGCGACCGTTAACACTTTCAACAACCCATCTAATTTTTGTAACAAGTCTAGACTCGTTAGCTTCGTTTGTAGTATGTTGCTTCCTTTTCCCAATGAAATGTGGCATTTTTACCTCGTAACCTAGTTTTGTCATTAGGCTGTTTGAGTCTCGAAACCCACTATCTTACATGATGTAATCGCCAGCTTTAATTAACCAGATTAGCCAGTTACCCAGATATGGACCTTCAACTGCTAGTATCCTGCCACTTGGAGAAACTATCATCATTGCTTTTACTAAATGGGCATGTTTGTGCATGCTGTAAGTTTGACGCATTCTTTTGAAATTGGCTAACCTCTGAATGTAAATGTATGTACTATCAATTACTACAATAGCTTGGTCTTCTTTAGAACCAATTATTTTTTCTGAAATTTTGGTGTGCCAATCTCGTATGTAAACCTCCCTGCTAACATGATCGTAACCTAAATGTTTTGGAACAAACTTCTCCACTAAAACTTTTCGAACCTTGCTGATTGCCCGTAAAACTGTAAATCTAGACACTCCAAACATGCAGGAAAGGAAGGACTGAGATGAATTTTGTCGTAACTTAATAAGGAACATAGCCACGGCATCGTACGATGTCCTTGTTTTGGCTATCCTCAAACTTGAACTACAGACCTCGTGAAATTCCATAAAAGCGGTTCTGCTCAACCCAAAGAAATTTTCAAAATCTTCATGTGCAAAGTAGTCTAAGTTTTTAAATGTTAATCTACCTCTAGCAGGAAAACACGGCAAATTTGTCTTTTATCCAAGCCGAACATGTCGTGGCGGTAAACTTTGTTTCTTTCTCAAGTTTTTCTTTTAAAATACTCTCAAGTGCACTTTCCCTCAAAAATCCTGTGTCGCTATCTAAATGATTTTTACAAACTTTGTTCTCGTAAGGAATAAATATATTATGTTGAAGATATAAATGAATTCTAGAAGATGATGTTAATTTTGCCCTCCAACCAATATTTTTGCAGACGCAACACCAAGTTGTGCATAAGGAAACAGATGTCATTTCCAATAAAAACTCGTCTTCTGGTATAGGTGACGGTTTTGAAAATTTATACGGACTCTCACTGCTCTCTAAAGTTTGTGAAGCGCCACTCCATGAAGCGTTTTGAGATAATTGAAATTTTCCGACATTTGTTCTGAAAGTTGTTCGAGGTCGCGGTACATATTTGGCGCAGCAATATCATCCTACATATAAAGAAAACAGTTTCGTTTGCTTATTTTGAAATATTGATTGATTGTCAGATATATTAGAAATCATAGATTTACTGAGTTTTACTTGTTCATTTAATTTAAAGTAAGATTTGGAACATATGGAAGAATTTTTTTCGACTTCCAAAAGACCCTTATTCATTTTCAATCGTTCCTCGTTAATTAGGTTGACGATTCCCGGTAAAGTTTCTAATTTTCTAATACGATCCTTTATTTTATCGAGACGAATTTCACAGTAGCTGCATCTTCGACGTTTTTCGGCCCTGATATCATTTTTCGTGTCATCTCTTGCATCAAAACCTTCTTTATCAGTCATCTAAAATAAAAAAATTCCAAGCAAGTGTCATTGATGTTTTAGTTGTAAATGATCAATTTTAACAACGCGATTTGAATGAAAAATTCAATTTTCGACATTAAACATGAACAGTAAAGATAATGAAGCCAGACCATAGAAGTCATCACCGAGGCTTATTACGTAGCTGAAAACTTTAGCATAATTGTCTGTCCGTTAACAAATTTGGTCAATTCCTAGGGTGTCATGTGGTGGCTCAATATTTAAACTTACAACTTTAGACTTTAAGCTTAAATACAACTTTGTGTAGCAATGCAACGCCAAATGACAACCCAAAAGTCTATAGCCAAATAGCAAAGGTTTTCAGCTACGTATCTATAACAGCGATTAAGCAGCAGTTTATTTAGAACGACCCCTTAATATTTTAAAATTAATCAAAATGTCAAATATGTAAGTATAAATGAATAACTAACGGGTTATAGTAACTTACCAATAGACAAGTCTGTTCGACAGTCAAACCGCTCTGTGAACCAGCCGTTTGGCATTTTTCAAAACACGGTCGACAAATGATGCTATTACACTGTACCGGTACATGAAGTTTTTCCTTATTCACACTTGAAATTGTGATTTCGTCACTTTGGCATTTCAAAACTGACTTGCAAATTGCGCAACTTTTTGTGTTTACAACTTCTTCCACATTTGCATGGTTCTGATTTTGGAGAATAAATCAACAAAATATAGACTAAAACATGAAAAAATAATTACAATATTTAATTTTTAATACTGTTAGTTAACAAAATGATCGAAACTCACCCGCACTAGCAATTGGCTCTCTCGTAAGTAACACTTGCATTTGATTTTTAAGGCAATCGTCAAGGTAAGCCTCTTGAAGACATTTTTCACAAACTTTTGCATTTTTGTCAAGTAAGACTTTTCAAACTACATTACGGCGTTGGTTTATAAGAAGATAGCTTTCCCACCTAACGTAATCAGTTTTTCTATTTCTATTTGTTTTTCGCAGTTAGAGCAGGAACTGCCCTGGGAAAAAACGGTAAAAAGCCTTTTCATTGTGGCAATAATTTTGTTAGTTTTTTCTGAATTTAAATTAACAAAATATAAAATTAAGCAGTTCAGCTAAATTGTAATGGTATACTGAACCAAAGGTGAACGGCATATTATAATAAGAACTCGAAATGTATGCGAATGCGAAATCTTAAAAGTATGAATGTTGAGCTAAGTATATTTGGTTGTGTATAAAGACATTGCTGTAACCTAATAATGTATTTCCTTACGTTGTCAGATTTTGAAGATCTAACTTATTCTTTCCACTCCAACAATACGTTTTAACAAAGAACATTACGTTTGTAACCACACGAAAAAATTATGACACGTACTGTGTCTAAAAAAACTTCTGTTCCGATGGTCGTACATCAAAAATAGTGGGTCGCATTTGAAATTGCAACACTAGAGCCGTAAATAATTGGAAATAAATGCAAGCTTAATACAGTCAGTAAACACTTTTTACTTATCTTGAATCAGGCAACCACACCACAACACAAAGATACTTTAATTTATGACAAACTCTTGTATGTAATTGATGCAATTCCATGTCCATTCCAATTAACATAAGTACATACACGGTTTCAACTAGTGGTCATTTATTTTTTAAACCACCATAAATTTGTGGCAGTCCATGGCTGCATTTCATTTTGTTTATTTTATACATTTACACTTAGAGCTTTGCATGCCATCAATTTATAACAATATTCACAAATTCAATAGAAATAAACCTTAAAATTAATGGTAGCGAATGGATGAAGTATACCCTGACTTGTGTTGAAAAAACCTACAAACCCTAGTTCAAACTATCACCCTGCCCCTCTCCAACCCCCCTTTAACCGAACCCCCTTCCAAACTCGAAATTCCAAACCGTTCCTGATTTACCACTGAGTAACCAATTTGAAGACCTTGTAACCGCCGATAAGGAACCTATTAGTGAAAATAGAACTTCAAAAAATTCTTAACTTTTTGAAGGTATTGTTGGCGAATGACAGCTTGACCTGAATATTCAAAAATCATTTCCAGTGGTACCTTATGAAAGAAAACCGATGGGCGAAAGCAGAATCTCAAACTTTGAAACCGTTTTTGGGTTATCGCACGGATAGATGGATCGTCGATTAAGTGACTCTCGTCATAACTTCGTATAACTTAATAAGAATACGTGGCTCTATCTGCTGTTGGAATTGTGATATTTTGTCGAGTTACATTTTTTATTTATTTACTGGCTCTAAGGTACAAATACAATAGTAACATGCATGCACGCAAAACTTGCAAGTAACATCTTGTTGGGACTGAATTTACAATTTCGTAAGTGGCCCAACTCTGTTTTGGATGTATGAGAATCGGAGCAGAAATTTTTCAAGTCAAATTGTATATTAAATATACTCCTATTATAAAATATAATACGCCTGAGATGTATAATTGCAAGCCTCAGTTATTCTAAAACATCCTCGAATCTTTCTACTCTTCATGGAAGTGGCCACACACAACTCAATATGATTGGATCCAAGGAAGAGTTACTGCATATGTATGAAATACTGTTACTTATCAAGATGCTCTTTGGTGTGTCATTTTTGTAATCTGGAGAAAAACGCATACTTTTAGCAATACTACTTCGTTTCGCTTTAAACAAGAAATTAGTTAATATTTTCAGGCACGATAGGCTCACTTCTTATTTCCAAAATCTTAGTTTTAACGTACAAAAATCGTCAATTTTTAACCGATTCGGGTGAATTTTGGTACAGTGATTTGGGTTCTATATAAAGTTGATTATCAAAGTCTCAAACAAAAATGATCATTTTTAGAACCGCTGGTCACTCATTAATGCCTCTGACACCGATGGAAGTTTTAGTTTTAGAAGTTCAAATATCTTCATTTCTTAACCGATTTTGCTAAAATTTGGTTTAGGGGTTCAGCAGCTTAAAAACACAGGTTACCAATAAATCAAATAAAACTGATTATTTACAGACCCATTTGAGTCACTAAACATTTAGAAGTGAATATTGTAAAGTGAATCTTAGTTACAAGAGCTATTCTAAATATAAATAAATCTCTTTTTGTTCCCAAAATTTTTCTTGGTCGAGAATGGGTCTTATCAGCCAGTGGTTATATATATAAAGACTAATGACTAAGGTTTGAACTTTTAGGCTTAGCATATTCCGCATAGTTTTCCAGATTCCTATGAGCTTCAAAATGTGAACGAACCACATACAAAGGAGCACTTTGAGCCACACATTTAAGTTCATATTTGTCATGTTTTGTATGGTTTTTATATATTTTTGAGTTATTACAAAAAATCTTCATGCCTTCATTCATACTTTTAATGCCATACTCATCTTAACATTCATACATATAGGTTACAATTCGCAATCGCAATCTTCAGTCTAGTCTGCATTTTGGCTTTAAACATATTAGGTATGTGAATAATATTGCATTTAAATTATTTTATGACTTTGAAAAATGAAGCCATTTAAAATATTTTCAGCTAGAAGGAAATGATATCATTTGTAACGTAAGTATACGGTTGTTATGAAAACGCTTAAATATTATACTGTTAAGAAGAACAACAGCATTTGTAAAGCAGTTTATGCTCGAAGTAGTTTTAATGAAAAATTCTCATCTCATGCAGAATTACAAGAATTTTTTACAAGCTGCTCGTGAATTGTCAATGACAATTTGTCATGTTTCTATCAGCACAAATTTGGTTCAGACCCTGGTACTTTTTTAGAAATGACGTTTGTACTGTCTAACAAAAACAAATAATGTAGATATAAGAAGTTTTAGTGACTTTATATTAACGAACCATATTGGACAATTTGGAAATGAACATTGTTTAACATTTTGAATTTGCTTATGCAGTGTACAATTTTGTACAAAAGAATAAATAAATTGGGCTTATTGCAGCTTTGTTCGTTGACACTTCCAAACGGTTTCTATTTTATATCAATAATTACATAATTTAAAATCTGTGTAGGTAAAATCGGAAATTTTAAGTACATATTTAACTGCATATTTTGGCCAGGTGTACAAATGCATACATAAAACTGGGATTTTAATCTAAAACTTGGAACTCTAATAATGACTTTACCAGTGTCACCATTTGCAATGCAATCATGCAGATTTTCATTGTTTTCATTTTTGGTTGTTGTTGTTAGTTGTTGTTTATGATTATTTTGAAGATAGTTTTCTACGCATAATTGTAACCATGCATAACCAACGGCATGGATTGGTTCAAATGTGATTTTCCACAAGTTCTATCATTAGGGTCATAACTACGGAATGTTGCATAAACAGCGTCTTTTAAGAACTCATAATTCAAATATGTTAATAAAAATGCTATGCATTGAATACATGCCACGTCGAAGGGGTTATGATGAGGCATTTTACCAAAAGTTGAATACAGGAAGCGAAAATGCTAATGCGACATTTGTTGACTGCGCGCTCATATTTTTAGCAAGATTATCATTATCATACATTGCTTAAGGGATTTTAAGTCTTAATGCGATGACAAGTTTGATATAAATTAAGCAGGTAAGCCGACAGTAACAGGACAAACATTAAAATATCTGAAAATCTTTAAGTTAAAAAGTCTTACAAAATGAATTTGTATGATTTGTACTGCATATCAAAGTGAATTTGCCTCTCGAAGGTGATGCTCCAGTACGGTTGGAATTTTATGTCTCGCTAAATACCTATAAAGCCCATCATTAGAAATGGATTGTGAAAAACTTCACTAAAATCGGTCCAAATGTTTAGTAAACTAAATAATATGATGATATGTTGACCATCCGTCAAAGGCAAGTCGACGATCTTTCATGACCTCGAGTCTAGAACCTATAAATTTCAAGTAGATTGTAATTATATCGCGTATATTCCGCTGCTTATGTGACTACCTAGATAAGATTCCTCCATCGTGTCCCCACGTACGAACGTCTGTACATCCGTCCGTCCGTAAGCTCGATATCTCTTGAAGAGAAATGAATTTTGAAATTATGTTTCCGCCAATCGATAGTTATGGTCAAAAGCTTGGATGAGTTCGAAGATTGGCATTTGGGGTCAACCCTTGGAGATCAAATGTGGGGCCAAACCTTGAAAATTGTTTCGCTCATAACTTCGAAACGGTAAATCTGTTTGACAGGGGTTTTTTAATCGACTAACAGTGACAAAGGCTATAACAAATGTCAGCATGGCATCTCAGTGATACACCCTTGGGGTAGAAACAAGAGATCCTCTTTAATTTCTTTGACTTTTAGCACAACTATGGAAGTATGGAACTATGAAATTTGGAAGTATACTAAGTTTGAGAAATATCAGTTAATAGCTGTGGCTTCCATCCAGTGGAGGTCAAGTTTAAATTCATCATCACAATAATGGTTTATGGCAAATCTTATCATCGCGTATTTGATACTGTGTAGTTGTGCATAAGTACATTGTTTTGTCAAACCTTGTATGAAAAGTGCAAAATTAGTAAATAATTTATATGGAATAATATATGTGGAATCAAATACTAGATACCCAATATCTCTCTTTAATATACACATCAAACCGAAGTCGGAGTATTCTAATTGTAAGCTGTTTCCATTGTGCACGTGTGTTAACACAAATGGCTTGTCTGCACCTTACTCAAAGTACACCGCCTTTTCTGTGCGGTTGATGCTGAAGAAATACAAACTGGATTGGATTTTTAATTCTAAAACATGCGATTAAATGTTGCCTGATTGTACGTGACTACGACAGCATGTTTCAGGTCACACAAGTCTCGTATTTCATTCTAGAAATTTCTCGCTCTCTCGCGGTAAAAAAAACAATAGCTGTGCTTCATGAAACTTTTACAATGCAGTAGTTTACAGGCTATTGTAATAGCAAAATTCCTTTTATGCTTTGTACATTTTTCTTGACTTGAGATCGAAAACACTGTAAAATGAGCATAAAACTACTTAAGTGAATGCTTAAGTCGACGCGTAGTAAATGGAGAATGGAGCTGAACATTGAACTCTGTGTCTGTGGGTGCGTTGCGTACCTGCTCAAGTTAGCCGTTCACATGTTTGCATTAATAATGATGAGATGAGGAAACCATGTTGATGTTCGTTATCCATATTTTCAGTACAGGATAAATGCAATTTAGCGATTAGTAATGATACAATTAAATGATAGCGTGCTAACTTTATGGTAAATGTAAAAACAACGCTATACGCTAATAAAAGATTAGGCCTGCTGTGCGAAAACATACAAGGCCATATCAGAAAGAATTCCTTGAAGGTCATACAGCTGTGGAAACTTTTAAGGATCATGCTACAAGTTACATTTAAGAAAATTCAATACATCAAATTACTAGGATTGGTCCATCACAATTAAAAAAGTTTTGGTTTAGTTCATTAAATTGGCACTAGTAGATATGATAGTTAATTTTCGCCCTTATCAATAAATGCAAAGTTGATTACATTAAATGGGTCTTTGTCATTAATCATTAATTATTCCAATCTGTTCAGCAAATGTAAACTGCCACTGCCAGTTCCTATGGTTATAAAGTTCCCTTATGAAACTGTAAAGCAGGACATGCCAAAATAAAGATCGGTACACGTTTGGTGCGTTCATCAAGTTTAAGTTAGCAGATTACATTAAGAAGCTTAAGGTGAACAGTGAATCCTACAAAATCTGTTTATCATGCATAATGTTTAGTATTGGTGCATGCAAATAACCACCCTTTAAATTCTTTACAGCATAGCAAAAAATGAATTGGGCTTTAATTTTAAATCTTCATAAATTATACCACAACAAAGTTCATTGCATGCTTTCATATACACATATATTATATGTCAAAAACGCCATCAGTGGGATAACGTATAGTAGAGTCGTCAAGTAGTGGCAAAATCGTCCCTTAGCCCGTACAACTTACAATTTTGACTTGAAATGAGGTTTTCATTTCATTATATACATATAAAACTCTACACGATTTATCCAAGAAGTAAGGATTACATTTTGTAAGCTAGACACACAATTTCTGGCAAGTTTCATTTTTCATTATTATCTCGTCGTCGCATTCAATGCCATTTCACACGTATTCCCCTATTACTGATGTTTCATTATATGCATGTAAAATACAGAGAGATTACACAGAAAACTACATCAAATAATAATCAAACTGAATATATTGGAATGGGTCTTGCACCTTGCACGACTAACCATTTTGTGAGAAACTTTCAGGTTAAAAGACGGATTAAAGGATTGAAAAATTAATGTTAGTATGTCCCATCATTATCATTCATCATCGTCATCATATTATCGTTGATGGTGCTTTTGTCGAACGAAGGGAATGTGGCGAAGTGGTATGTGTATATAATATAGAGACTAGAGACATGAATTCTCATTCATTCATGGTATCACAGAGGGTGAGGTTGCAACTGGGGGTGAGATGAAAAAGATGAGTACCTAGAGGTAATAATATTGATAAAAGTTTAGCTCAACCATCATCATTATCATTAGTGCTACTATTAGGTGCTATTAGTTTACTGTTGGTGCAACGAGCATATCGAGTTGCATTGCACCCTTTTTGCCGTGCCTATTGCCTGCACTTTTTGCATTTCCAAGCCTGTGATACAATATTGAACAAAGACAGGAAACTCGCCGAGATGGCATTCCTTACTCGGCTACCTCCCATGTCATGAGTAGTTTTGCTGTTAATCAACAACTACTCTCCCTTTTACACCGTCATTGCTAAAATAGCGTGCTTCTACGCCAGCCAGTAAATGCATTAACTTTTTGGGGCCTGTCTCTTATTTTTATTATTAGTGATGAATAGATGCACTGTAAGTAGTCCTTATGGGTAGGTCAAAATGTAAATACCCTTACAAATAACCTAGTAATAATTTGTTTAGTAATTATATTGATAGCGTTGGAAAAGCAACTGATCTGAAAAAAAGTTTTTATCAGTCAACCTCTCTAATTTCTGTGTAAAACAACAAAACCTGTAGTAACTATCACACATCGTCGTATCACCATCGCTATCACACTCTCAATTTTCGCTGTGTACTTAACTTGACGCAATCCAACATCAAGTGCAACTTTTACGTAGGTATCTATGTGTATTGTTACGCTATTGTTGTACGTTCATGCCATAAAAATAAATATGCCACTCGCAATAGTGCAACAGTATCATGTCATAAAACGCAGCATGTATATAATGTCTTTCTGCTCTTGAAAATAAAACAGGTATTCTACCAGCCTACCTACCTACAACAATGCAACGTCCACATCAAAATGACCATTTCATTTTGCAGCAAAGCCGTATTGTATTGTAGTAACAAAATATTACAGCCACATTGAAAGTGAATCACTGCCACTGGCGTTGTTTCTAGTGCTGTCACGGCCTGTAGCTGCAACAAAAAGTGGCTCATTCATTGTCAACTTGGACAGCATTTGTGTCTTCATGTGGAATCATCTCGTTTACTCGCCACTCGATGAACAGCACGGTTCATCATGACTATGACCGTCGGCGGCTGCCCAATATGTACAATGGGTTCACGGCGATGATGATGCACGCTTCTCACTATTTGGGATTTAAAACTTAAAACAGGTATAAAACCATACACCTGCAAAATGTCAGAGTCACACGAGCATATTCACCTGTAGGTATGCACAACGTTTGAGCAGTAGTGCGCAGGTAACACAACACAATATCTTGGCTGTGTTACAGACAAGAGCTAAGCAAACAAGGGACTCACATAATTCAAGTAGGACATTGTTGAGTATTATCATTGCAACAAAACGAGAGGTACAAAGTACATGGATCCCTAGGTACCCCCGTACATCGTGTTTATATATTACTAGGTAACCCGCGAAAAATTCCAAGAATTTTATTCTCTAGTTCCATTCCAAAGATTCCTCCAAAGTTCCCTCCAAAATTCCCCCAAAGTTCCCCCCAAAGTTCCCTCCCAAGATCCCTCCAAGGATCTCTATAAAGATTCCTCCCATTTATAACTCCATCTCATTTATAATTCCCTCCCATTTATAACTCCATCTATTTATAATTCCCTCCCATTTATAACTCAATCTCATTTATAATTCCCTCCCATTTATGACTCCATCTCATTTATAATTCCCTCCTATTTATAACTCCATCTCATTTATAATTCCCTCCCATTTATAACTCCATCTATTTATAATTCCCTCCCATTTATAACTCCATCTCATTTATAATTCCCTCCCATTTATAAC
>JAHZNB010006940.1:0-10335 GCA_027744295.1 Callyntrura guangdongensis | reverse complement strand
TAATAGCTAAATATAGTAGATATAATAATGAAATTCTTTTTACATAACAATAAAGATAAATACCCGGTGGCAAACTGGCTTTCTAAAGCTTTTAAAATAACCACCCTGCTAATAATCCTTTCGGTGCGATGATGACGAGAATAATGAATATCATAAATTTTTCAACAATCTTTTTATTTTCTTTGGAGAATACTTTCATACAGCATACTTGCTTCCCTTTCTCTTGCGAGAAACATAATGATAGAGTCCTCATAGTTCCAAACAGCCGGGAATGTGAAGTATTTTCTAGTGAGGATACTAGATAGACGACAACGACGACAATGATAGTGACGACGGAGGCTAGTGGCTAATAAATAGTATACTGTCTCCGTCGTTAACTCAGTTGGCTGTATAACTGTACTTACTTATGTATATATTTATAATTTGGGCAAAAATCTTCAACGGAATGAACAGAGAAGCCATATAAAAGTTCATAATGGATTTACTGGTGTGATTAAACTAATATTTTTCGAGGATACTAAAGTCTGCCTTTGCTTTTCCCTTTCTCTGTGTATGTTTGTATGCTTTATGAATTATGCGAGTACTCATCATCAAAAAAGGGATTTATTTTAGCCATTTTTTATTATTACTACTATAACTCATGTTTTATGATGAAAATCATCCCAAGTTAACTACACATTCTACACAATGTATAATCCTGCCTTTTATGATTTGAATTATTAATACTCATAGAGAGAAAAGAGTTTCTATGAATGTGATGAATACGGAAAATATTGGAGCATAAATAATTGAATTACTACAAACCCAGCAAAAATTTACCTACAAACACACACATCACGGTTACAAATTTACCGTTTGGAGAAGAAAAGGTTAAATAAAAATAATAAAAGTACATTTCATTGTTAAGGCAATAAACAGGTAGCCCATCTATTACTACCATAGGCCGCTATCGTCTCGTTTTATGACTAACAAGTCGATTTAGGGAAAACCCGTTTTAAAAAGTTTAGATAGGTCGAAGCAGGTTTGAAATACAATGTTTTTCTATCCCCTACAGGGCGCTGCAAAGATAACCATACATAAGCATAATGTATGTTACAGCCTCGATCCATACAAGTCGCTTGACGAAAACCCTGCTTTAAACAGAATTTAGATGACGAAGTACTAAAGTTTACAATATTTAACATCTGTAATCTGTACACTTTGTACCCATGAGGTAAGGGCTCACAACAAAATGTAAAATCCTTCCTTGGCTACTATCGATTGACTAAGCCATTATTTTGAAACCAATTTTAGTTGTCAAGAACTATGGACGGCCATGCTACAGACAGAGCGAGCAATTTTAATAAATACAGATCTAGTCGCACTGCATCACTCACTACCTAATAATACTGACCAGAGATTTTTGGTCAGTACGGCAAAGACTGCAAATAAACTGTCATATATTTTTGAGAATTGCTGCTGCCAAACAATTTTTTATTAACTGGTTTGTACAAAGCTTTATTGTAAGTATTATAACATATTTCTATCTCTATGCTGTGTGCTGAGCTGGGAAAAGTAAGTTAATTTATCTCCGCTACTTTTTATTCATAGCAAATCCTCTGGGGTAAAAGTCAGAGTCACGTTTGTCTCTCATATTTTGTCAAACATTATTATTATTATTGTTAACCCGTTTGAAAAAGTTAATTTTATTTCGTCGACAGTCGAAAAAATGGTAAAATGAAATTTATGTGTAATATTACCAACAAACCGACCCTGTGCGTGGAACTCTCTTTAGTGAAAGTTTATATTATCTACTGTGTAACTTGTCAAAACCGCCCTGAAGTGAAATTGTAGAGTCTACACAGTTCACAGTCCATTATGCTGTGCACACACGCACATATAACCACCATATTTTTTGTCAAAGTGAAAACATATGTCATTCTCTTTTATTGACTGGTTGACTGTAATGTATGGCGCCTGCATAATAGACTGAAGGGAAAAATGGACGGTAATATCATTATTATTAGCACACGTCGACAAACGAAAAAACGATGAAAATCGTGATGACGAAGATGACGACAATGCAATGACAAAGAGGATGATGTCTATCACTTAAAGGAAATCTTCTTTAAAATCCACTCATCCAAGAGGAAATGGTCGAATAAAAAAGAGTTCCATTTTTTCAGGCACGAAAAAGGCCCATCTCCACAGACAAACAAGAACAGTCGAGAGAGAGAGAGAGAAAAGACGACGAATGACAGTAGTGAGGGATGATAACGGATGATAGGGAAAGGACTAAAAGAGTGCTAGTGAATTGACATGATGACATGAGTGACATGCTGAAAAACAGTATTGAAGACGAGGAACAAAGAAACCAAGAACCAAGATAGAAAAGGGATAAAGGGAAAAAGGAAGGTAGAAAAATATATTACTTACGCGGGTATGCCTACACATTTCCTTTTACCACCGTCGCCATCATCATCATCACAATATCATTCAGCTAAATTCACTATATACTACCAAGAAATAATGGAAGAAAAGACCCATATTATAATGGATTTTCCCTATAAGAAAAAGTCAGTTACCTTTTCCTTTTCCTCGACTGTGTAAAAAGACGACTAGTACCAGTAGGAAACGGAGAAGGAGAAAGGCACATGTCCGAATACACAAGCGGACACAAACGATGATAGCGACGATGGGGAAAACGGATATCTTTTTCGAGTTGGGTATACAAAAAAGCAAACAAGTTTCTACCATATCCCTTGAATTTTCTAACCAGGATGACGATGATGATGATGATGGCATGAATAAAAGTGAAGTCGCACGCACTCTGAATCCGTAATAAAAATAGTAGGTGCTCTGCCCCGTTATAGACAGGTAAGTTGTGTGTGTATGAGAGCCGTGTATACAATGGAAAAAGAAGCAATAGTGGCTCTACAGTCGCAATTTTTTGCCCATTGTACTATTCATTGAACAGGCGGATAAAAGGATCGTTCAACGTTGCAACATTGACAGGAGAACAAGACAGAAGCTAGGAGCAGGACGAAAGGACTATTGAATCTACTAGTCACTATTTACCGTGTGAGCAGTGATGCCTATAAAAATAAAATAGATCTTTTTCCCTTTTATCGCGACGTTAGAAGCTGTTTCACTACACACGACGATTGAAAAGTGGAGTCAAGGTAGAGCGCGGTGGTGTGGGGAGAAGGAATGTGAGGAGCGTGTAGACTTTACAAACAAAAAATGGCCTACGGTTGATAATGGTGTGTACGTTTTTGGGATTTCTTTCTTTTGTAGTTTGTAGCTAGAGTGTACAACGATGAGGCAGTTTTGAATTTGTAATGAATGATACAAGTGGTCCGGAGAATGATAATTTGATGATAATGGTAGTAAATTGTAAGTCAAGTAAAAATAAAAGGACATGACGACGTTTTTTACGGACGAGTGAGTAGTGTGCTGGATGGTATAGACGCTCCCTGGGCAGAAAAGCGGATTCTTCGGTTGAGTTGTCTCTACTGCTTGCTACTGCTGTTGATTTTGGCTGTAGCGAGGGGTTGGTAAAGCACTGTGGGCCTTGGAAGGTGAATAATTCGATGATGATAGGGTGGTACATTGGGATAAATTGGATAAATGTCCCTGTAATAAAAAAATACCTGGGGAAATGCTATTCAAAAAATTAGCTTCTGGTCTGACAGATTTTCTAAAAAATGTTTTATTGAGCATGGTTTCTAACTTTACCAGGCTTTCCAAATCAGTGTAGACTTGATTGACTACATAAAATCACCCCCAGGCGTAACTAAATGTGTCTCTGTAGAGTAAAACGAAAGAAACAAAAAATATTCTAGTGCGTTTCTTAAAGAAATCACTCTATAAGGTTGTCTTACTGCTGTAAGTAACGTGTCGTTTGAAAATGGAAAAATATTTATTGCTAAATTTAGATGGATGAATGTATAAGGTGCCACATACAATTAGTGATCACGTTTCGTAATCATGTCAATCTAAATCATACCTAAAGATTTACCAACAAATAGGGAAGGGAGTACAAAAAGACGATTTTTTAAAATACAAAATGTGAATTGTGTCAGTTTGTATCATGTTCTCGTTCCATTGATATTTCTACCCGTTACCAGTGCTCTGGTTGTTGTCAATCGTGCATCAATCCGGAAAACGAGAAACTTTCCCGAGAAGCACCATTTTCTCCAGGGAGCCCATCAAACCTGAGAGATTTTCATGTAATCTGAGCAGAGTAGCACATACCAAGGATGGAACGAGGTGTAGAAAGAAAATGCTTCAGTTACTTTCCTTAAGAAAGTCCCACACTATCTCTTCGACGAAATCGACATTTCCAAAATGAAAATCAAATCCACCCATTCCATTTTCAGATTTGATACCGCTTTGTAACTTTAGCTATTGCTGTGAATACATTATATCGGGATAGTATTTGCACGCAAAAAAAGCTTAAAACTTTCTCTTGTTTGCAGCCGTTCTTTCTCTACATACATGCCTAAATTTCCCTGCGACTGAAGAAATGTTTCTGCCTGTTCATTGGATGATTTGTGTGTCTCCACGTGCTTTCTAATATCGTCTCCCTGACCAAATGATAGACAGCTTACAGATCACCACGGCGTCGTACCATCCCTCACCTGCTCCTCTCCTTCTCTACTTCATCTTTATCTGCCCTGTCGTTCGTCTCGGAAAGCATACAAAATGGAAAGATTGTGTGTGCGTAATCCCCTTCTCGACTCCTTCAAAATCTCTCACCGCACTTTGCTTTAACACACAGAGACAATGTATCCTTCCACGAGAGAGTTTTCCTCTGAACAGAGGAAGAATCAAAATCAAACATTTGCCGACTTTCCCTATGATGATCGTACAACAGCTCTCACGGTGTTGTAGATCAGAATGAACGTGGTGATATCGCGATATGGAAAGTTTTAGGCAACTTACGAAGATGAGAGGTACTGTCATCTCGAGATATTTTTCTAAAGATACATAAACAAGAAAGAGAAGATCGACCAGAAGGCCAGAGTAAATATATATAAATACATTTATTCTCCACTTTACTCCAACGTCCCTCCATGAGGTTACAAGAGTGGCCTTTATGCATACAGTAGAGTTGGGTTAATGAGTGTATGGAGCAGAGCATGTAAATAATGATAATGCAGAAGATGTATAAAAACATGGAATGAGTTTGGTCTCACTTTCTTGGAGAAAGCTGAAGGAAGCGAGTGGTGTCACGCCACACGAGAGATCTTGTTCTGTGATAATAATGAAACATCTCACACATTTCCCCCAATTGCCACGATACTCTCTCTCTCAGGGTAGACCGGAGCTTCAGTTTAACTTTCCAGACAAAAAAAACAATGTAGCGAACGAGTACCGCCAGCCGGCCGAAAAGCAAAACCATGCAGGTTTATCCTAAACAAACACTCTAACTCTGTATTCACTTACTCTTCAAATATCTTCGCACATATCTTGCCTTTATCATCCATCCACGTTTCCTGTGTACAGAAGAACTACGACGCATCGCATAGTAAGTAGAGGAAAAAAGGAAACACTTGAGAAACTTGGAATAATTTTTGTTACGAGTATTGATGTTGTCACACGAAAAAAACCAAAGACAGTGAGTATGCTACGGTAGGACTGCTGCATGCTCTGGAGAGAAACACATTTCTTATCTGTATGTGCACAAGAAACGCAAATATACGCAATTTCCTCTATTGCCAGCCATAATGTGACTCGCGGCCGTGAGAAAGTAAATTGGACAAGATGTTGGTTATATACATGAGCTGTAATAAGTACACTACATACAAGAGCGGAAATGCTTGGTGTTTACAAGAGTCTACTTATTTATATAATATCTTATCAGCAATTACCAACAAAAATGCGTTGGCGTTGGGAAAACCAAAGGAGGAAGGACGTAACTTATGCACAGCGTGGTCCTGGTCAGCATTTTAGGTACTTCAATGACTGTTGTTATACAAAAAGAAAATCTACGCTGTAATAAATTACCTTACCAATGTGTGAATTAAATTTTGCTGCTCAGTGAGATTTCAGTGAAACTTCAAATAAACACGGTGTTTAAAACACTGTATCCAATATTAATGCAGATTTAGTATTCAGATTTATTTAAATTTCCAGGAACGTCTATAAGGATTCTTCTGGTATTTTGGAATATTAATCCGTACAATTTTTATGTTATAACTTTACAAATTGGCGTTTTAAAAAACTTTATGCATATAAATTATATTGATTGTCAATACTGTGTTATCTCTATATGTGTTACATTTATTGTATGCTTTATTGTATTGTATTTGCTTTATGGTATTTTATCATTTTCACACCCTGGTACTCAAATATAAATTACTGGATTTACTGAAAACCTTGGCAAAAAAATCTTCGTGTTTCTGGCAATGAACTGCTGACGAAAAAAGTATGATCAGTTACAGTGAAACTTCATTTCAGCTTGAATTGAACCATTTCTTGAAAACAT
Source organism: Callyntrura guangdongensis (assembly GCA_027744295.1). Taxonomy (NCBI): domain Eukaryota; kingdom Metazoa; phylum Arthropoda; class Collembola; order Entomobryomorpha; family Paronellidae; genus Callyntrura; species Callyntrura guangdongensis. Next base: position 3,863 of record JAHZNB010006940.1, on the reverse strand, counting down.
TTTTTTCTGTAGATTTGTTTTTAGAGATGAACATATTTCCAACTTCTGACTAGTTTAAGCTCCATACATGAAGTTCCACACATATAAACCAGGTACCTATATCTATCAATACATGAAGATACTAAGATACTTTGTTGACATTGTTTGATGTATGTTACAACTTACAACACGGTTGACGATGGAAAACCGTTAGTAAACATACCTACCTATACCTACTTAATTCAATACTGCTGTGATGCCTCTAAAAAATCCTGTCTGCTACTTTTAAAACACAGTCAGTTAAGTCAGTTTATCTTGCAAGTTAGTCATGATGACACGAACAAGTTTCATCTTTTTTCCATTCCTTCTCATCTTTTCTTCGTTTTTGCTCGAGTACAAGGTACAAGTTGCAAGTCCTAAAAAGTTGTTTTTTATTCCTCATTCTCAATTCGAAAAATCTCTGGTATATAATCTTGAAGGATTCAGTTACCCACATATCTCATTCTATACACATAGCACTAGCACATAGATAAATCTATCCCGTCAACTATGTATGATCTCCATTTACAATGCCATCATTGCCATCATCGGTATCTCGCACTCATCCATAAGCAATACGAGGAAACCTGAAACTCAACTGATGGCACTTTATTCTCCATTTCAATGGATCATGTTCCATCATCCATTCTCAGTCAGACTGATGACATTTTTTGCTGTGCCGTAACGACTACCTATACCTTCTTTGTATAGTGGCTTTTAGACACACATACTTACATAAATACTTTAATAATACCATCCTACAGCTTTTTATTATCATCATTGTCCAATTTACCACACAAAATATCCCTTTTCCTCCACTTCTGCCGTCAGGCCTGAGTTTTTATTCAATGAATACAAATTTATTGAAAGTGGAATAGAGAAAAGTAAAAGTAGCATAGTAACTTACCTTTTTTTTCTTCCAGAGTGATCTACACGTAACAACTCCAGTAAAACCTAAAAAGTTCGTTATTTTTGAAGAGTACCTACTTAAAAACTTATATATAGTCACTAGTCACACAGCCATTCTATGTATTTACATTATTAAGTAGCGAATGCTACTTATTGCGATTACGAATGTCTGTCGGAGCCATATCTAAGAAACGGGAAAGAATTTTGGAATACTGTTTGCACCAATCAGTAGCCCGTGACCTGTTGTTGTGCATCTGATAATTTTTGAGGTCAAAGGGGCCAAAGGTAATTTAGTAAAAACGTCATATTTCAGGAATAAATTTTGTATGCAACTAACTAGGGTAGGGCGTGACCCATAGTCAAAAGTTCTGAAAATGAAATATCAGTTTTAAATCAGCTTACATCAGTTACTGACCGACTGAACGACAGATGCTAGTTAGGTACTAGTTTAAACAGCATGGGGTACGTATTTAATGTAAGATTTAAAAATCCCGCGTAAACCGACCAAAATTCATTTCGACAAAAACCAATTGTAGCATCGTAATCAACGTTAATAACTGATCTAAAGCTGATATTTCATTTTAAGAACTTTTGTCCATAGGTCACGCCCTTCCCTAGTACAATTTTTTTAGTTAGATGTGATGTCTTTATTTTCCCTTCATATTTCTTTCATACGCTGATACGCTACTTTCCTACGTGTTTGTTTTACACAGTTTATTATGATTATAGCCACGCACACTATTAAACACTTGTATAACCGATCCGCATGCATAGACCATCTAACAAATTAAAAAGGCGTGTTAATGATGAAAATAAGCGAAAAACTTTAGGTATTCTACTTTTTATTCTTTATGGACTGATGACACAAAAACTATTCCATCGAACAGTTACTTATTATGCTTTAGTTATCGAAGTTGAAGGTTGAAGTTGAAGTCGTCATGGAAGTGTCTTTTTCTTTTGATGTAGATGCGTCAGTAACGGTGGCGACAACGAAATTTCTTGTCATTTTGCACTGGTAACTGATAGGTCCCTTTCTTTCCTGTAGGTGCCTACTACGTAAGTTTTTCTCGTCTTGATTGCGAAGCAGTAGAAGCAGATGACTAAAAGGGAGTATTAAAGTCACAGTCACGCTGAAAGAAAAGTGAACTGATGGTATTAGCGGAGCAATAGTGTAAGTTTTTTCCCCCACACGCTACTTTTCTACTTATTTTCCTCTGACGGCCATACACCACTTCCTTTCTAAGTTGAACAAATTGCTGTAAATTTGCCAAATGTCAAAAGAAAAAAATTGTTTTTCTCCAACTTTTTCCTCTCTTCATCTAATAGCAGAAAAAGAAATTGAGATGTAGAAGTGGTGGTAGTTGGTTGGGGAAGTTGGTCCTCCTCCGAGCAAATAGTGCAACTTTTTTGTAATAATAAGGTAGAAAAGAAGAAGACAAACGGTATGAAATTTTCATGGAATTTAACTTCTCAGTAGTAGAAAAACAGCATGTGAAAAAAATCAAAATTAAACTGTTTGCGTGCTCGAAGTCTCATCTAAAATATCCATTTATATATATATAAAAAAAGTGGTGGTGGCAATGAAGTATGAAAAAGTCGGAAAACCATGTCGAGTATACTAGTTTTAGCAATTTTAGTTTTTCCGCTGTAGAATAAACTGCCAAGAGTTTTCATACTTCTATTGCTGCTGGTGGTCCTCCTTGTTTTTGCTGGCATTCAATGAAATGTAGCTGATGCCGACGGCAAAGTGTGACTGCGTGGTATATTATGGTGGCGACTGGTGAGCAAAGTGAGAACTGCGCGGCGGGAGGTTTAAATAACTTTCAAGGGAAATTAAACTGGGTAGCGTTTGGTTATTACTCGAGTTGGAAAACTACAGCGAACGACCAGCGGCAGTTTCACTTTATCATTTGCAAAAAAAAATGTAGAGTACTTGAAAAAATGAAGAAGGTACCGCCCGCAACCATTGTTATCGTCGTTTTCATTTGATTGTAAAGTACACAAAATGTCAAGAACAAGATAAAACGGTTACACGACGCAAGAACAAGATATGAACGAGATGTGTGTACGTGTCGTATGTATTTAAGTTTAAGTAAGGTGTACATAATAATTATTAACATGTATGTTGACAACATGAAACAAAAAAGTGACACGGAAAAATTCGAAGAAAAAAGTTTAAATTAAAATTTGGGAGAGTTACGAGTGTAACGGACAGGGGTGTAGGATTGTAGGAACAGGGGGACAAGGGGATAGTCTTATCTTGTAATGTTAAGTAATTTTTGGGCCCGTAATATACGTAATGTTAAATCTATAAATATTCTTGGGGGGATTTGTCCCCCCGGTTCCTACTGCCATGGTAATGTATGTACCCTGTACCTGTACCGCTGATTTTCCGTATTTTCACAAAAGTTTTGCATCTATAAAAGAAAGTGATGTTATGTTACTAGAAACCGGTTGTTACACTGAAGTTAATTCGGGAGAATGATATTGGGAGATATGTATTTGCATGGATCATCATAAGGATAGTAATACAAAAATGTTCCAATTGTACAAAATCGTACAACTTACAACCATTAGTATCAGAATGAGAACATATTCAGTCTACTAATGGGTTAAAAAGTTTTAAACTAACCCAACGACTGTCGCGTTCGATAATTTGGATGACACGAAATCAGCGAAATCGAAAGTCAACGCGTCTTGTTAGTGCACCTCAGTTGATCACTTATCCCGGAAATAAATGTATTGGCAGTTTCCAATGAAATAGAAATTAAATTCTTCCGTTTTTTGTAGGTTGTTGAGAGATTACTTTATTAATTCAACTCTCGGTATATTACATTACGTGTACAGTAGTTACAGACATACAGTTTTGTATGTACAAATATATTGCAGCTCAGGCAAATAACTGTAATTTAAATATTATTATTTTTCGTTTGAAA